>JAADWH010000171.1:0-38074 GCA_023335995.1 Globisporangium nagaii
TGATGAACTTGCGGAGGTAGCGCGCGTGGTCTTGGAGTTGTGTCGTGTTTGGCGCGTCGATGAGCACATGTCGCTGGAACGGGTGTGTCTTGGTTGGTTCTCTCGTGTCTGCGAGCGATGTGTACAGTGTCTTCGACGGGACCTTCGGGAACCAGTGTGCCTTGAGTTCGAAATCCGCTCGAACGCAGACGGCAGTACCGCAAATGCACTCTCATCGCGTGGAACCTGATTCGCAAAAGCAGCATCTCGCTCATCTGGAAGAGCCGAAACAACACGATGCACCAACCCGAAAGTCCCCGCCCCCGCCCCACGATCGCAGTGCAGTTCCCTTGAGCGAAAGTTGCCACCCAAGCCAAAGCATCGTCTGAGCGAAGCCATTACCAGCAACGATAGCAGCAGAGTCAATGGGCGATCTTCATATCTCTCCTCTCTGCTAATTCTCGCAGTCGCAGCACTAACAGCATCAAATCCCATCACGAGGCGAGACAGACCACGAGGAGGCTCTGGCGACCAGAATGTGATGAGCAAACCGAACGAGTTGTCCTTGTTTATGGTGTTTTCTCTCTTCTTGTTGACGAGTTCAGTGCTCTGCTCGATCGCTCGGGGATACATCATCGCTCGCTGGGTCGCAGCGAACGCGCACGCTTGTCTGTCGGCTCGACTGCTGCTGATGCACCTGCTCTGCAGCTTGATCCGCAGTGCCAGCAGCACGCTTCACACAGCAGACGCTCCCCAGTGTGGCGCGCAAACTTAATCTTGACGGGACTTGAGCTTCTTGGAGGTCACGCCCTTCGGCGTGATGATGTGCACGACGCCGCCCCAGCCGGCGAGCGCGTCGCGGTTGCATGCCGACAGCAGGCACTGCGAGAGCGTCTCGAAGAGGTCTTCTGCTTCCAAGTCCGGGCGGTAGAGCGACTCGCACATGCCGTAGAGCGCGTCTTCCATTGTGCCGGCGACGACAAAGTCCGGCGTCATCATCTCGCAGCCAAGGCAGTCCATGCTCGACAGGAACGGCTTGTTATCTTCTGTTAAGCCCGCGATCACCGGCTCCACGAAGTACGGACCGAACCGCTTCTCGTACATCATGTTGGACAGCAGTGCGCTGAGCGTCTTCGGCTTGATGTCGCGCTCTTCGTCCATCTTGTACATGTTCACCTTGAACTTGAGCCTGCGCACATGGGTAGCAACCGCAAAAGATCCGCATGGGCAGCAACAAGGTGAGCACATCTTTTCGTTTTACGAGCGACCCTCGACAACAGGCAGCGACTCGAAGCAAGCGAGACAAAGAGACGGCAACGTACAGCTGCGAGACGGTCTGCACGTCCGTGCCGAGACCCGCCAAGCCCAAGAAGATCTTGTCGCTCACGCGGAAGACCTTCTGGAAGTCCATCGCCACGGTCTGTGCCTGCATTCCCAATCGTGTATCACTGTCACATCACACACACACGCAGCGTCAGCATCCATTGCTCTGAGCACGCAGCGGCCTGGATACAGCCTCCATCTGCAACGATAAACCACCAAGACGCACCAAGCGATGCCGACGCAATCTTTGCCCGCCATCGCGATGATCGCCGCGCCGTTGTACGATAAGGCCGACTGCAGCACCACATCACAGCATCAGCACCAGCACAAGCGTCAGCTCTCACATACATACATAGCAGCACGCCATCTACAAGCTCACAGACAGACAGCAGCTCACAAGATACGCACCATTCTGGTTGCTGCTGTCTCGGCGCTTCTTCGGCTCGGATTTCCTGCTTTTGGCTGCGATGAAGAGGGGGGAAGCGATCCAAAAGGGAGAACGCAGGCAGATAGCGTGGTCGACACCATTTCAGGGCATATATCTTCCGTTATGTGTGCCACGCTACATCGGACTGCTGTGACATCGCCGAATATGAGAATTGAACTTGCTCCCAAGACGACGAGGAGGTCAGCGAGCGACGCGAGCGAGCGAGCGAGTGGTCATGAGCACGCTGGTGCAGCCGCCGCCGTACATGCTGGGCGAGCGGCCGACGCCGCTGCATGGCGGCTCCGGAAGGCCGACGTTCCGCCAGGTGCCGTTCGTGCGCGTGAGCGAGCGCGTGGAGAGCGGCGTGAAGGTGCGCAAGCAGCTGCGCAAGTACTTGAAGGCGAGCTCGGCGACGCAGCACGTGGTAGCGCAGATGCACCTGAGCGACGCGTGCATCACGTCCATGCAGCCGCAGGAGATCGCGCAGAGCTGCTTCGAGAGCTTCTTCGCGCACATGCGGCACTACAATGAGACGGTCGGGCAGAAGCACCTGGAGGCGAGCAAGGCGTTCCTCGAGATGACCAAGCCGCTCGACAACTCGGGCAAGTCCCGCAAGTGGGCCCGCGACGTGTACAACGCGGTGCAAAAGTGCGTCCAGGAGGTTACCCTCGCCGAGCGCAAGATGGAGAAGGCCAAGCAGCGCAAGGAGCGCGCCGAGGACGAGCTCATGCACTGGAAGCGCGTGCTCGAAGCGAACGAAGCCACGTACCAGGTGCAGCCGAACAACCCGGAAGTGATCCGCGCGTACCAGCTCGCGCAGTACCGCTTCTCAAACGCGTTCGCGGACGACGAGGCGTCCACGTACGAGTACGAGGACGCTCGGAACGCACTCTATTCAAGCATCGAGCGTCGCGACCAGGTCGTCGAAGAGGCGACGGAGCTGTCGCAGAGCATGGAGGAAGACCGCCTCGACACGATGCTGATCGTGATGAACCAGTTCGTCGAGACAAAAGTGGCGATTCTGCAAGCCGAGATCGAAGCCATGTCGCGCATGCAGAAGCTGCTGCGCGGCATGGACCGCGACTCGGTTATCCAGCAGTACGTGGTGGATTCAATGCAGCCGCAGCTCACGCATCGCCACGCGAAGGCGCTGTTCCTGCTCGAGTGGCATCGCCAGTGGCATCACGAGCAGCAGAGCACGGAGGCGAACGAGCCGGCGAACTACTTGACGCTCTCGCCCGACGACGTCCTCAAGGTCAAGAGCGCAGGCGTGTCGACGAACGACATCGACGTGATCAAGGACTTCGTCGCGAGCTGCTTCGCGGACCCGGATGCGCTGCTGCAGACAGGAGGGAAAGCGATCTCGACGCGCCATCGGAATCGGTTCGCAGACCCCGCGTCACTGTCGTTGTATCGTATGGAGATCGTGCGGAACGTGATTCTCAACTGCTTGAACCAGCAGCGCACGCACAGCCTGGAGCTCTCGAAGAGCGGGTACGAGCAGCTCGCGGCGGCGCTGCGGCTGCTGCTGGACGCGTGCTCGGAGAAAGAAGACAACAAGACGGTGAAGAAAGTGATGAACATGATCCAGACGTTCTATCGGCTGGGCAGCGCCGAGGATCCGAAGGTGTACTTGCACGCGGCGCTGATCGACCATCCCGTCTGGAGCTACCCGCAGTTCTGGGGCAACGCGCTGCTGCTGAGTGTGGGCGAAGAGCTGAGCAAGAACCCGCAAGAGACCCCGTGGCACATCCTTCCGAGCCAAGAGCGCACGCAGCTGGTGCTGAGCGTCCACAATATCGTGTTTGGCCAAGTGACGTCGTTCATCTACCACATGGCGACGTTCGGGTTCTCGAGGAAGCAAATTTTCCAGTACGCGCAGAACGTGTGTTTTGCCTACGAGCTCGCAGAGGAGCAGCGGATCGCGCTCTTCTCGTCCGTGCAGTCGCTTCCACTGGAAGATAACGAGCCGCGTCGAGATCCCGAGAACGACGAAGACGTGCACTTCACGTCGCTGACGCTTTCGGACTGGACGAGTCTCTGCGGCGGCGTGCACAGCGGCCAGAAGTTCCGTCCTTTCCTGCGGAACCGGACGCAGTCAGCGGTGTCCGACGCAGTCACGAGCAGATCGTTCGAAGGGAGCATCATCAGCATGGTGTCGTCGAACGGCGGCACTGCGAGTGGCGTGCGCGACCTGGAAGAGATGAAGAGCCTCGCATCGGTGTCGACCGTGAAGATGTCTGCGTCGGAGGAAGAGTCGTGGGAAGATCTGTTTGGCGCCTCGGGGAATGGTCCAGGCACCGGCAGAAGTGCAGGCGGCAGCGTGACCGCATCGAACGAAGATGATGGCGCTGAGGCACACGAGCCGGAGGGCGAGAAGCAGAAGCGAATGAAGAAGCGCAAGAACTCGCGGAAGTTCAACGACCAACTGCGTCTCGCGCGCAGCCTACCGCTGAGCTACCGCATCAAGGAAGACGACGACGCCGCCGCTCCGTCACAGGAGAAAGCCGTGCTCTCATCAATCACAGCATCGCCAAATGGCGGCAGTCAGAAGACTCCGAACAAGACTGCTGCGAGCGTACCACCTCGCTCGAAAGAAGAGCATCATTCAACCAACATCGCGGAGTACAAGGAGTCGAGAAGGTCGTCGTCGTCGAGCCACAGAAGCGTGGACGACGGAATGATGTCCCCAGACGAGGTGGCGGAGAAGCGCCGAGGCAGCAAGCGGCTCAGCAAGTCCAGATCTGCGGCGAACATCGACACGTCGTCTCTGAACGATCCGTTTGCCGACTACACGCATCCTCCAGCAACAGGCAGCCAGCCTCCTCTTCCTTCTCCTCCTCCGTTGCCGCCAACACCAGTCTCAAAACCAAGCTCCGGGATGGACCAGATCAAGTCGATCGCAGCTCAGATGAAGCTGCGACGCAAGTCATCGGAGAAGTCGCTGCTCGTCGACACTGGCGGCGAGCGTGTGGAGGAGAAGACACTGCGTCGCACGCCGTCTGGGACTGGGAGCACATTTGACACAGCCTCGTCCTCTTCGCGGTCGAACGGCGAGCTCTCGAGAGCAGACGCGCAGCAGCTCACACCAGCAAATCATGCGATCGTCGCCCAAGACTCCAACGGAAGCAAAGCCAGCGGCGTGGCAGCACTGCGAGCGCGCTTCGAGAAGATCTGAATCGCACCTGGAAGCTGGCGCTCCTGGTTTCGATGAAGGAGATCCAGAGACTGGCTGACTGGCTGGCATGGAGCTATTTAACGCCGAGATTTTGGAGGTGCGAGCGACGAAACTCACAGCGCTGGAATGATTTTTTGAACGAACACAAGTACCTAATGCATTGAGAGCCCCGCGCAGTCAGTCCACTGCGGTCTCGCGTCTTCCGATATCCTCCTCCGGAGCAAAGCAGAGCCGCGCTCGTCAGTAGCGTCCGCGCGGCGCCTTGCCCTGGTACTTGTCCGGCAGCACGAACGACGAGCGGCCCGCCGAGTACACGAACAGGCGGCCACACACGGGCATGACGTCCCACTCTAATCGCAGCGTCACGTTCGCACCGCGCAGCTGGTCGTGCTGGTCCGAGAGGAAGTACTCGATGCCTTCGTCCTGGAACTGGAGCTTCGCCGCGACCTCCTTCGTCTGCACGATCTTGTCCCAGATCACCACCTGGTTCTTCGCGTTGCGCTCGCTCTCGTACTCGGCGACCACGTACACGAAGAGCTGCTTCACGTTCCAGTTGAATACCGAGCTCAGGTCTGCGTGGAGCATTTTTTGTCAGCGCGCAGTCATGATACGGACAGCAGCAAGAAGGGTTAGCGATAAGATCCGCAGATGCCGTGCTCCTCAATGCCATGAAGGTACACATCGTAGCGCGCAGATAGACACATCGACAGCGCCCCTCAGCACACCAGCTGCCTCACCTGCGTCGAGATCGAACGAGAGCGTCGCGCGGTCCGTCTTGTCGCGGTAGTTGCGCAGCGAGTGGAGCGTGTGAAGCTCCAGCGTCGTGACGACCGGCTGCGCCACATGCAGGTACGTGCTGAAGGACGTGAGCGTGCACATGACCGCGAGCGCCATCAGCGACGTGAAGAAGAGCGCGTTCGCGCGCGTCCACACCGAGTACATTCTCGTCTACAGCGGCAGCGCCGGTGGCGGGCGGCGGCGCGTGGAAGGCGGGGAAGACGAGCGCTGGCAGATGCTGCCACGTTTCCGTCTTTGAGAGTGAGCTTTTGTCGATTTTGGGTCACACTTCTTTTGACGAGGACAAATTCAGTCTCATGTGGACCACGTGCACTCCATGTAGCCCACATCAAGTCAGGAGTGCAGGTCAAAACAGTCAGTTTTGACTTTTGCGACATGTGCATCCATCCCGCATCCCATTGGCTGAAAGTGCTGTCGAAGCGCTGTGATTCGCTCGAAAATCAGGCGATGATTATGTTCTGTGCATTCTTCTCCATCAAGTCAAAACGCGCTTTTTCGTTCAGTTCATTTCCGCTCTTTTCTTCGGTTACGAGCGCGACCCACAGGAAACCGCTCTCGAAACGTCCAGATCGCCTCCTCCGCTTCCGGGTAACTTCCGCCGTCCAGCAGCTCCGTTAGCCCCGCTCAAGCGCACTCCTTATTCCCGTATCCCCCACGAGACGCCGCAGCCAGCTCGCCAGCGATGAGCACCACGCCAGCGGTTCCGACGGGCGACAGCAGCGCCGCCAACCCGCCCGCAGCGCCGTCGACAGCGCCACAGCAGCAGCAGCCTGCGCCGCTCGCAATGGCGGTGCCGACGCCCGGAGCGGCGCCAAAAGGTGTGCGTTTCGACGGCTTGCAGAGCAGCAGCAACGGGTCGGGCTCGGACGTCCCGTACGCGATCGCGCAGCCGACGCCCGTGGGCTGCTTGCCGCCGATCGCGACCGCGCGGCCGCTCAACAACATCGGCAACATCCACAGCCACCTGGCCGGCGGCAGCAGCAACATCCCGATCGTGAACGGCCAGCCGCAGCCGCAGCTGTACCACCTGCACAACCAGCAGCAGCCGCCGCACTTGCCGTACATCGCGACGGAGATGCCCACCGGCGCGGACTACGAGCACTCGCGCTTCGAGTTCATGGACAAGTGCCGATGGGTCGCCGGCGTCATGCTCGCGTACTACATCGGCACGTTCCTCTTCCTGCAGCCGTTCTTCATGGGCGTCGTGGGCATGCTCACGGGTTTCATCGGGTACTACGGCGCGCGCGCGCCGATGGACCTCGTGCGCATGAAGTGGATCCGCTCGTACATCTGGCTCAACTACATCATGATCGGATTCAATATCTGGCTGCTCGCGATCACGTTCCTCTTCGTCGGCACGGCGACCGTCTCCTCCGCGACGTCGGCTGGCGACGAGAGCGACAGCACGGCCACATACCTGTACGCGGGCCACGGGCTCGGGCTGCTCGTGGCGCTGCTCGTGGCGTGCAACACGCTCATCCATGTGCGCGGCATCCAGACGTCGCACGCGTTCTACGCCGAGCTCGTGCGCGCGCGGCTGCACGAGGCGCCTGCGGTCATCATCATGACCAACATGGCGTAGCGCGAGAGGTGCCAAGACGATGAAGTTAAACAGCGAGAAGCACGCGAGCGAGCAGCCACGTCGGCAAAGAGAGATGGTCGCGGCTCGCGCCTGCGTAGCTCAGCGAGTGAATATGCGCCAGCGCAATATATGTGATTGTATGTCTCTACCACAGCCACGCTCGTGCGCTCCTGCTGCCTGCTTATTGTCGTCTGTGCGACCACATTCCTTGTGCTGATCGTTTGGTGGTGATTGGCTCATGACGAGCAACCAGCCAATCAGCAGCCAATACTCGCCACGATTGCCATACAAAATCATCAAAAAGAGCACTTTTGTGCGGGAACGAGAGAGCAAATGCTGCGCGCGTCCTGCTCGCTCGCTGGCAAAGGCGCTGCGGTGACGCGCCTCGTGCGAGCGCAACACGCAGGCGTCGCTGCTGGTAGTCGCAGCCGCTGGCGCGCATTTGCCTCCGCGTCGCAGGCGTCGCGCGTGCTCTTCTTCGGCACGGACGACGTGTCGGTCGCCACGCTCAAGACGCTCTTCGCCAACAGGTGGGAACGAGCTGCTCGTACCAATGCAAGAGCGAGCGAGCATCGCATCCACTCACTCCATGATGCTCACTCCTGTGTGTGTGCAGCCAGCAGACGGACGGCCGCATCATCGAGTCGATTGACGTGCTCTGCCCGTCGGATCGCAAGGTCGGCGGCGGTCGCGGCAGCCGCCAGCATCCAGTGCCCGTCAAGCGCTTCGCTCTCGACCACGGCCTCGACGTCTTCCACACCCCGCCACAATTGTAAGTGATCAGCACACTCAAATAGTCTCTCCACACAAAGTCCAAGTGGTTAACGATGTTGTGAGCAACGAATGCGTGCAGGAAGTCGCTGAAGAACTGGGAGATGCCGACCGGAGACAAGCAGTACGACGTCGGCGTGGTCGTGTCCTTCGGCTACTTCCTGCACCCGCACATGCTGCGCCACCTCGCGCACGGCGCGATCAACATGCACCCGTCGCTGCTGCCAAAGTACCGCGGTCCGGCGCCGATCCACCACGCGCTGCTGAATGGCGATTCGACAACTGGCGTGTCCGTGATCGAGATCGACCCGCGCGCGTTCGACGTCGGCCGCATCCTGATGCAGAAGCCGTTTGCTATTCCCGAAAGGATCCAATGCCGAGAGTGCGTTCGTCGTGGAGGCGATGGTTGTATGAATGAGTGCTATTCTCTGATGCTAATGAGCCAGTTGTGTGACGTGTGCAGACTCTCGCAGCAGCTCGCAGCGCTCGGAGGCGACTGCGTCCTCGAGACGCTGCGCAACCTGCAGCAGCTCAAAGCGACCGCCGCGACTCAAGACGACGCGAAGGCGTGTAAGGCGCCGAAGATCTCGTTTCAGGACGGGATCGTGGATCTCACCGCTCAGAGTGCCGACCAGGTCTTCCACGTAAGTAATTCTGCTAGTTCATTCAGTTGTTCTGGTGAGCTCTTGACGACTGCACTAACGGATCTGCGCGCGTTTGTGAACAGCGATGGCAAGCGCTGAGCGACTCGGTCGGCGTCAGCGTGCACTTCAAAGACAAGGTTGTGAAGCTCATCGAGCTGCGTCGACCGAGTGGCGAGGATCTCGACTTCGGTACGATTGTCAGCTTTGCCGAACCAGTTTCCTGGTCTGTCGAAAACCAATTTCCACCTTCTTCTGAAGAGCTCACCATTTCCACCACAATCACCTATCTGCAGCGCATCAAGAGGAAGCCAAGCTCGCTGTGCCTGCAGGCGCATTCTTCTTCGACAAGAAGCGCCAGGCGCTCTGGCTCAAGTGCGCCGCGGACTCGTGGCTGCTCGTGACGAAGTTGCAGCAGCAGGATCGGAAAGTCGGCTCGGCGGTCGATTTCGCCAACGGCTTGCGACTCAAGCACGGCCAGCGCGAGGCATTCCAATAGACGCACAGCGAAGAAGACGACGAGCAACGACAGCATGTTCTTCCATGTCCGAGAGCTCTTCGCATTGTATATTTCTCGTTCATGAAAAGGTCTCGGGGCTCTTGCGGTAAAAATCAAAAAAGAAAAATGGTGTACACGTGCACGCTCGTGGCGGCTGGTGTTACATGACGACGCAGCCGGATGAGTTCTTCTCGACGGGGCCGGAGCGCACAATGTCGCTCTCGCGGATGAACGCCGTCACGTGGCTGCTGTTGGTTCCCCACTCAAGCGCGACGCAGTAGAACGCGTCTTCGCGGCGGTAGAACAGCACGACGCCTTTGCCAAACGGCGTCTGGACAATGTCGCCGCGCGCAGCCTTGAGGACTCCGGTGACGCTCGACGCCTGCAGGAAAGCCGAGATCTCCATCGTGTTCATGAGCGCATGGCGGAGTGTCACGACGTGCACGCCGTCGTTCTCGCGCACGTCCTGTAGCAGACCCGAGCCAAAGAGCGTGTTCACAGGCATCCCAACGATGCCGCGCACCGAGCGCTGCAGGCTCGTGGCGATGAAGAAGCCCTGCATCGCGCACGGGAGATTCACTTCGTAGATGCTGTCCTCGGGTCGGAAGCGCTGCACGACACCTTCGCCGAACGGCGTGACCACCAGAGCTCCCTTGTGGAACTGCTGCTGCACAAGCACTCCGTCCGCATCGCTCGACTGGATGAGGAGGTTGCCGTTCTCGTCCACGCCGTCCGTGTTGCTGGAGCTCCAGCGCAGGTAGCTGAACGGATTGCCAAAGAGCTCGAGCGTGTTCTTGCGCGGTCGCGCTGGCTCGAGCTGCTGAGACTCGAGCACCAGCGGAGGCAGCTCTTCGACGCCAGACTCCTGCACATATCCGACAGCGCCTTCCAAGTCCGGGTTCTCGAACGTGACCTTGAAGCTGCCTTGGTACGGCTGCTGCATCGAGGTTTTCGCATCGCCGAACACTGTTTTGAGGCGGCGATTCGCGCCGTCGTTCGCGTACGGAGCGCGAATGAGCTCAGTGGAGCTGTTTGTAGTCGACGAGGAGAACCCGTACCGAAGCAGCTGGAAGATCCCGCCACCGCCACTGGAGCTCGTCGGAGGACTGCCTGCAGCGCCAGCTTTTGCTGACTTTGTCGACAGCGACAGCACGGGGATCTCGTCGATCGTCGGCGCCACTTTCTGCACATACGTCTTGGTCAGGTACGCGACCACCTCCTGGTCGCCAGCCATTGCCCAGTCGCTGAGCACGACCTCAAACACGTGGTCGCGCGTGCGATAGCTGCGCACAAGTCCCTTGCCGTACGGCGTGACGACGCGCGACCCTTCCACTGGCTGCGCAGCTTGCTGAGGCGGACTGTTGCTGGCGCTGTCACTGCCACTCCCAGAGGGTCTGCCTGAGCCGATACCGAGCATCGAGAAGAAGCTTCTCGGCGGCGACACGGTCGACTCTTTCAGGCACTTCTCCTGCACAAACACGCCGCCGATCGCGATCTCGCTGCGGATCAGCTGGAGCTCGTAGACACGGTCGATCGCGCGGAAGCGGAGCACCACGGCGCGTCCAAACGGCGACTCAACAGTCGAGCCAATCGCAAACGTTGGCTTCACGCCACCGGACGAGCCCGGAACAAAGTTGCTCAGCTTCTTCGTGATGTACCCGAGCCCCGAGCGCACGCCGGAGAACATCCGAGGCGACGAACCAATCGGCACACCTTCGCTGCCCAGCGCGATCACTGCGTCGGCTGCAAAGTAGCCCGTCATGTTCATCGCCGTGTCGCCGCCGTCGATCGTGATCATGTAGATCTCGTCCTCGGGACGGAACTTGAGCACGCGGCCATTGCCGAACGGCGTCTTCACGAGCGTCTGCGGCACAAACACGCGCGCGAGCGGGGCTTTCATGAACTTCACGTACTTCACCTCGCTCTTGGCGATCTGCGTCGAGTCGCCATTCACAAACGGGACGATGCTCTCCTCCGGCACGAACGCGCGCACGCGCTTCTTGTTCACCGAGCTCCAGTCGACGAGCTCCACGTGGTAGATGCCGTCGACGCCGCGGAACTTGCGGATGATGCCTCGTCCGAACGGCGTGCGCACCTGGCTGTTGAGCGCAAAGAGCTGTGGCTTCTGCAGCAGTGGCACCGTGTCAAAGCCCCCAGGCTTGAGCAGCGCATTCGCGCTCACCAAGTCGGTGTTCATCAGCGCTCGCGCGCGCTCGCGGTCGGCAGGGCTCACCCACGAGTTGATCTCGTCGAACGTCGCGACCGACTCGTCGCAGATCTTCTTGAGCCCGCACAGCCGCAGCTTCTTCATCTTGAACGCTTCGACCGCCGCGCCGACGTACGTGCTGAAGAAGATGATGTTCATCTTGCGCCAGCGCTCGATGTCCTCCTTCGAGTGGTACCCGAACGTGCGCTCGATCGGGTGCACAAGCTGGAAGAATCCGGCTTCGAGCACCTCGGGCCCAAACTTCTCGAGAATGAGCTCGGCAGCGCGGATATCCGCCTGGCCGTTGTCGCCCACGAACACGTGCGTGAACTCCGGGTAGAGCTGATAGTACTCGCAAAAGTTCTCGAACTTCTTGCGCGCCATCGGCTCCAGGTCGCCCTGCACCATGAACGCGCGGCCAGACTTGAGATTGCCCGCGAGCATCGTCGGGAGCGTGTGCATGCCTTTCTTCTCATAGAGCGCCGAGAACTTGGCGTACGACTTCTTCTCCGACATGTCCTTGTACACGTGCGGACGCGCGGAGAGGAACACGAGGTTGCCCACGCGGTCGTCCGTCCACTCGTCTGCGCCGGCGACGCCCATGTCCATCTCGCGGTAGAACGACAGCACGCCAGGGTAGATCGTGTGGCGCGGGAACCGTGTGTCCAGACCCGCAGGGTACCGTCCTCCAGACGAGTAGAGCGTGTCGTCGACGTCGCTCAGCACTTTGCGCCACGCCTGCTGTCTCCGCTTCATCGCGCGCTTTGTACCCAATCGCATGTGCGCAGTCTGGACGCCCGCTTCGCGCTTGATGTGGTTCAGGATGTCTGCGCGGATCGTCGGGTCGCGAATGTCATTAAAGACGAGCTTGTGCATGGAGTGGAAGTCACCTTTCGCGTCCGTGTACGTCTTGAGGTTGCTCAGGTCGTCGCCAGAGGTCTTGAGAATGATGTTGCGCACCCACTTCTCGCCCATCGGGTGCGCGCTGAGCTTCATGACCATGAGCGCGTCCAGCAGAATCGCGCGCGACGTGACTGTCAGATCCGCGAGTCGCGTCGTGCAGAGCAAGTCGAGCAGCAGCGTGCGGCTCTGGTCCGTGCGCAGCTTCGAGTGGTCCTTGACCTTGTAGAAGAGCAGCGCGAGGCTGATGTTGTTCAGGATGAAGTTCAGCTCGTCCTTGGACGCGCCGGCCAGGATGCGGAAGATTTTTTGCTCGTGGCGCCGCACCTCCGACAGGTTGATCATGTTGTTGATCGTCGACGGCAGGTAGATGCGGTCGATGCGGCCGACCGACTCGGTCAGTAGCTGCGCTTTCTCCTCGGCCGTCGCCTTGTACTTAAATAAGTTCTGTGAGAACGTCGACGGCTACACACACAGCAACAGAGCATCATCAGAGAGAGAGAGAGAGAGAATGCAATGGTGAGCATAACGATGGCTACACAAGAATGCGCATACTGTCTCCCACATGCACTCACTCAATTCATATATAATCGTACCTGATTGAGCCGCGGCTTCCGACTGATCTCCTTGCGGTGGATGAAGCGGTCGAGGAAGTGCACGCCCGTGGTGAAGAAGAAGACGAGCAGCATGCCGAGCGTCGAGTTCCAGCGACCGACGGCGAACGGCGAGTCCTTGATGTAGAGCAGCGCGGCGCTGAACATGAACGCTGTGAACGTCCAGAAGCGGTTCTCGAACTCCTGCGCGTCGTGCCACCACCAGCCCGACTCGGTGGATAAATATAAGCCCACGACGTACATGATGCCGAGCCAGGACGCGCACAGCAGCGGCGCGTACGCGAAGAAGCCGAGCACGAGCAGCACGAGCAGCAGCCCGAAGAAGAGCATGCCCACCATCACGAGCGCATTCGGCACGGGGTCGTTGTTGTTCGCACTCACCGCGCTGTTGCGCTTCGCCGCCGCCGCTGCCGACGACTTGACCTTCATGCGCTGGATCTGCAGGATCTGGTGCGGCGGCGGCGGCGGCGCGCTGCCACTGCTGCTGCTGCTGCTACCGATCGCCACGATCGGGTACTGCTTGCGCGGACTCTGCTGGCGCTCCAACGGCATCTTCACTCGCTTTGTGGTTGATTGGCTCAGGCGCTCCAGGCTGGTGTCGAAGAAGAGAGCGCGCAGCACGCTGTACTGAACTAGCGCTCGCTTGGCGATGCGTTCAGCTGGCGCGCGCGATCTTTCGATTCTTTCCTCCGCTGCTGTGCTGCTGCCGCTGCGTTGCTGCTGAGCTCTTCGAGTGAGTCGGTTGATCAAGCCACGCGACCGCCGCTTCACGCGCCTGAATCGTTCGACTGGGTGAGTCAACACCGGCGATCGACCGTACAGACTCGCTCGCTGGCTGATAGAGAGGTCGAGCGCGCGCGCGGACGGACGGATGCGTCTGCGCCTGCTGCTCCCGGTCGAAGAAGAAGGAGCGGAAGAAGAGACGGCCGCTTCCTTCCTTTCTCGTCCCCCTTTGGCTTTTTGTATGGAGAATCAGGAGTGCGGCTCGGTAAAGAGCAGGTGACGACTGCTGCATGCGGGTAACGTTTAGCAGCGCGGCGGTCTCGAATAGTGGCTCACGGCGGGGGCACTATTACAATCGCGTGGAGTTCGTGTTGCCGAGGTTGAGTTCGGGTAGGCGGGCTTTCTGGCTCATACTGTTTTTGGTGAGAACCCATTTCGATTTAAGAATTGTCACTTGAAAATTATATGAAAGTATCGACACCCGAACAGGTCTGGGTTCGAGTACGGGTCTCGAAGACCTGCGGGTCACTCTGCTCTTTCTCCAGCCAATCAGCGCGACAACGTCTACGTTATCAGCCCACGTGCTCGTCTTTGAAGATTCGCGATGACGCCGCCGAGAAGCAGCGGTGAATCGAAGCGCTCCCTTCCAGTCCAGTCACACAGCCCGCGACAGGCTCCAAACGCCAACACCTCAGCCAAGCGAGCGAGTGAGCCGCAACACGACGAAGAGCAGGGAGCGCGCGAGGCGCTCTCCCCGTCCAGCAATCGCTTTTCAGCTGACTGGCAGTGTTCGTTGCGTTCTTAAAAATACTCGCCGAAACGCCTCGCGGCTTTTGAGGATTTAACGAACGCTTGAATCTCGCGTTCTCGCAATTGGAGCGCCGGTGAAATCGAAGCAGCGCGCGGATAAGGAGGATGAGGTTGCGAACCCACGTTTGGAAGTGGATGCATTGCTGTCTGTGTCGTCGCCTCCGCCGCGGCGATGACGAAGATTGCCCGCGCCTGCATTCGCATTTCCGTCGTGCTCAGGCTGCATGGATGGCAGCAGAGCAGATCGTGTGCGATACGCTGAGCGAGTGAGAGAGAGAGAGAGGTTTCCAGATCTGATCCCTCGGCGATTGGCTGGCGATTGGCGAGCGAGCGAGAGCTTCAACCATGATTATGACGCCGAGGCGACGGCTGGACGTATCAGCCGCGCACAGATGCGTCTGGTGGTGGCGGCGGCGCCAGCGGCCCACGCGAACGCACTCATCTGGCCACCAGCTCTTTTTCTCGCTGTCATCACACACGGACGGGCCAGCGTGTCAGCACCAGCCAGTTTTCCTGTGTCACCCTCTCGAGAAAAGTGACACAAAAACAGCAGGAGTGAATGTCGCTGGTCGACACGCCAGCGTCAGTGATCGCAAAGCGATGACGCACCCGAGAGTCTGCCAAAATGCATTCTCGTGCAAACGAGGATGGCTTTCCAGAGGTTTTAGGGAGCTCTATTGCGGCTATCTACAGTAGTGCGGGCACTCCTCGCTTTTCGTCGCCGCAAGCGATGGCGGCACGGCAGCATGCGAGCGGCTGCTGGTGGCTCGCCGACTTCCGCGCGCTCGACCACGAGTGGCAGACCGCGTGCGCGCGCGCGCAGCAGCAGCTCATGAAGGTCGCGGACTGCGTCCAGAAAACCACGTGCGTGCTGCTCTTTCTTGCTCTGTGTGCTACGTTGTTGCAGACTCTCTGCTTGGCGCAGGAGCGAGCACCTTGATGCTCTGTTCACTGCCCATTCACGTCTTTGCTGATCGTATTTTGCTGCAATAGATACTTGGAGGGCGAGCACTGGGGTCCGCTGAGCGACTGCGCCAACCTGCACGAGCGAGCGTCTTCTAGAGTAAGTTTGCCTTTGCATTGCAGGCATTTAGGCAAACACGAGTGTGTGTTTGTGTGACTGACTGATGGATGGATGGATCTCTGTGTGTCTGACACTTCTGCAGCTCTGGGATCTCGCGCATCGATGCTGCAAGCGCCTGCTCGACGACATCGACATTCTCGTACGCACATATCGATCGTTTGTCTTTCTTGCTCACGGAGCAAAGACTCTGGCTAAGTGATTGCGCTGACCTGTGTGCACCGCCATTGCGCTTCCTCTAGGCCGACATCTTCGCGAGAATGAGCGCGCTTCTGCACAAGTACGACGCAACCACGAGCAGCGCCGGCCGGAAGCTCGACGGAAAAGCGCGACGACGCTACGGTACGCTCTTCCAGCATTCGTTCCGCTCCGTTCCCGCTTGCTTGCTTTTGCGTTGCCCGCGGAAGAAAGCCATCCGCCCACTCGCCCACGCAGTATTTCTATCACGACTCTGACGTATGGCTGATCATGTATGTGTCTGCCTTTTCGTGTGTGGAATCGATCGATGGTGGCGGACGGGAATGAAAGAGTCGTTCTTGGTGGAGATCCTGGCGATGTACGAGCAGGAGCTGGTGGCCAAGGCGCTCGTCGCCGCCGACGTCTTCGCCTGCCGCAAGCACGACACACTGACGCTCTACATCGCGGCGTGGCAGATGCAGCCGCACATCGACAAGCCGCGCATCGACGAGCTCGACAAGCTCGTGCAGAACGACGCGCACTACCATTGACAATGACATTGTCGTCGTCGCAATTCGGAGCGTTTTGGTTTGCAGCGGAATTGTGATCGAACATCGATTTTACGGATTTTCCTCTTTTTTTTTCCTTTTCCTTTCAAGCCACCTGTGCAGCACGATGCAGGATGGGATTGTGGCGGAAGTGACCTCTCGGTCTGGAGCCATCGCGTGTGAAAGCGCACTGCGCAAGTCGATAACCTGCTCAAATCGAGTCGAGGAGGCGCTTTCGACAGAAGCAGGTGGAAATCGAGAGGCTGATTTCTTTCAGATGGGTTCACTCCGACAATCTGGCTTTTGCACATGGGTGTGGGTTTCGATGCTTTCGATATTGGAAACCCACCCACTCGATTTCAGTACAAAAGAAGTCTACACGAGTGGGTGGGTTCTCAAACCCGTTTGCGACCCGACCCGGGTCCTTCCCTTCAACACTTGCGCACCAAAAAAAGCAGCAAGCTGTCGCATCGCGATCGCGACCTCCGTCCTGATTTCGACACTCTCCGCGTCCGTTTGCTGGATTTTCCAGGCGGGGTGTCGAGTAGCTCGGAGCAGTCGATAAACGCATCAGTCGGTTTTGCTTTTGCTTGTGTGTGAGCTTTCCCAAGTGATCTGCTCATTTGAAGCAACAAGCAACCGCGCCAATCCGACAGCGCAACGGCTCCAGACGGACAAGAGACCGCGACGCACGACGCACGAGAGACAGCACGAGAGGGCTCTGCGTGTGTGTGTGTGTGTGTGAAGGCACCGCATTCTTCTGATTGAACAAGCCTCCGCTTCAACACAGAGAGGGAGCGAGGGCGAACGATGGACACGAGCGAGAACAAGACGAAGCTGCTGTCGCCCGGCGCCGGCGGTTCCTCCAGCGCTAAGAACATCCGCATCACGGCCAACTTTCGCACCGGTACGGCTTTCTCGGCGCGCTGTATGCGCTGTGCGCGCGCGCGCGCGCGTGTGTGTGTCGAGTGACTGACTTTTACAATTGTGACTTTTGCTGATGCGTGGCGGCGCGGATGAATCACTTTCGCTCGACTGTGCTGATGTGAAGAGGAGATCCGAGGTGCGAGGAACATGGTGCATCGAGGAGCAGCACACATACTGTGTGGTGATGGGGGCTCTTTGACTGACAGAGACTGCGTGTGTGTATGTGTGCGTGAAGGTTACCTGTTCAAGAAAACGCGCGACGGCAAGTGGCAGAAGCGCTGGTTCGAGACGAATGGCTGTTTCCTCACGTATTATAAGGTGCGAGCGGCTTTTCCCCGTTCCATGGCACCCACTCGAGCATGGTGTGACTGACGGGCTGGTCGGTGATTCTTCTTCTTCTCTACCAGAAACAAGGCCAGAAGCTGCTCGCGGCTCTCAACTTACCCCAGGTCGGCGCGATCACATTGCTCGGCGAGGACTCGTCTGGTACAGTTTTTCCCGCCCCTCCCTCTTTACTATTGTCGTTCTCGGTCTGTGGGACGCGCGCTGACTGTGATCTCTGGTGCGCTGGTGCTTACAGATGGACCGGGGCTCTTCACGATTGAGCTGAACGAGCGCGTGTACACTATCAAAGCCCGGTCCCACGAAGAAGCCGCGTTCTGGGTGGATGTGAGTGTCTCCTTGTGCCACTCGTCTTCCTATGTCTCTGCGAGCCAGTTGATCTCATCGTTGTGTTGTTGATGGCTCGCTCGACGCATAGGCGCTGCTTTGGCGACAAGCCGGCGGCGTGGTCACTCAGAAGTCCCCAGGTTCGTCCGCTGCTCCGTTCGAAATGTCCGCAATTATTGTCCGTGTGTCTGACCTGATGTATTGATGGATGGATGTCTCTGAACGCTGTAGCTGAGATGAACAAGCCCACGCCGGCCGCGGCGACGGACGAGAAAGCCGACAAGCGATCAAGCTCGGTGACGAAAGCGGCGCCGCCGATCAACCCAGACGACATGGGTGACGAGTCGCTTGAGCAGGAGCACGTGAAGGGCTCGCCATGCGCGCCATGCTGCACGATTCAATAGAGACCGAGAGCACGAGTCTTTGGAGCTGCCTCTCTTTCTTTTCTTCCATCGCCGCTGCCTTCTGTGATCCAGTGCGTGCTTGCTGGTTGCCATGAGATGTGTGAGTCTCACCGCAGATCGCAAGAACCAATTTCACACAAAACCAACTTCCACCATTATCAACATCAGCATCAAAAAGCAACACTCTTCAGTCTACGGCTTCCATCCATTCATCACCAGCACCGCTCGTCACACGCCGAGCTCTTTCAAGTAGCTCGCGGGCGTCGCCTGCTTGCCGAGCATCGCGAGCAGCATCTCGTTCGGGTCCTTCGCGCCGCCGTGGATCATCAGCTCGCGGAACAACTTGTCGCCCGCAGCAGCGTTCATCGGGTTCTCATTGAAGCACGAGTGCCAAATGTCGGACGCGAACACGCGCGAGTACAAGTAGCTGTAATACCCGGCGCCGTAGCCGATCAAGTGGCCGAAGCGCGTGTGCCAGAACGTGCCGTCGACATGCGGGATGAGCGTGTTCGCGTTCTGCAAGTGGTTGAGCGCGCCGGTGGTCGTCGCAGGCTCGAACGGCAGCGGCTGTTCGCCAAAGATCTTCAGATCCAGTAGCGAGTACAGGCACTGGGTCTGCGTGTCCATGGCAGCAAACATGTTCTTGGACTTCTTGAGCCCGGCCATCATCTCCTGCGGGATCGGCTCGTTCGTCTCGTAGTGGCGCGCAAACTCGCGCACGAAGCGGTAGTCCCACGCAAAGTACTCGAACAGGTGCGACGGCGTCTCGACAAAGTCCAGCTGCGCGCGCGTGCCGGACAAGTGCTGGAACTCGGTGCGCGACAGCAGCGAGTGCATCGCGTGGCCAAACTCGTGGAAGAGCGTCTCGACCTCCGAGTGCCTGCGATTAACATACACACACATCATCATCATCATCATCAGCAGCAGCAGAGAACACGAAAGTGAATGATTAGACGGCATGCTGATTGCCTGCTTCCAACGTACGTGAGCAGACTGGGGCTGTACGGCGCGGGCTTGCTGAAGTTGCACACGAGCGCGACGATGGGCTTCTGGTACTTGCTCGGCGCGATCTGCTTGCCGCAGCGGATCGTGAAGTGCGCGGCGTTCGTGTACTTGTTCCTCCGCGGGTACAAGTCGAAGTAGATCGTGCCGAGCATCTCGCCGTCTTTGATGAGCGCGAGCTTGCGCACCTCTGGGTCCCACGACTCGTGCTTCTCCATCGCGAGCGGCTTGAGGTCCATGCCAAAGAGCTCCGAGCACAAGATGTGCAGTCCCTCGAGACAGCGCTCCAGTGGGAAATACGCCGAGATCACGCGCGAGTCGATGCGGTACTTTTGCGCCTTGAGCATGCCCATGTAGTACGGCACATCCCACATGAACACCTCGTTCGCGCCGCGGCCCTCAAGGCGCTGCTTCGCGCTAAGGAGCAGCTGCTGCTCGCCGCGAGCCTGTGTCAAGTGCGCAAAACAAAAGAGTGAGAATTGCCATACTGGAGCAGACATGTCATTCAGCGAGGCATAGCACGTTGCATCTCACGTTCGGCATCAGCTGGCTCGACAAACTCCGGATGAACTGCTCCACAGCTTCAGGGGATCCGATCATGCGATCACTGACAACATCGAGGCGAACCATAGTCACAAGCGTGAGTGCAAAGCTGCCAACCTGTACCAGATACAGCAACGAGGCTGACTCTTCCGAACCTCGTCGCGAAGTGTGCGTACGTCTCGAACCCAAGGAGCTGCGCGAGCTCGTGGCGCTTACTCCGCAGCTCATCCAGCGTCTGCGACAGGCACAGTCAGTTTGTCCACACCACATTGTTAGCCTTCACAGGACGCCATCCCAACAGACTCAGGTGCCGAGCCAGCACAGCCAGCATACGTACAAACAGGTTGGACTGCGCACAGGCGTTCGCTGTCATGTACATGTCCTTGCGCACGGCCGGGTCGCCGATCCACTTGAGCACCGTGTTCATGACGTGGAGGTCCGTGGGCACGCGCATCACGCCTGGGTTTGTCAGCTTCCGCTCGCAGACACTCAGGATGCCGTGTGGCAGCGGCCGCAGCAGCTTCTCCGGCACTTCGATGTAGTCTCTCGCAGTGAACATCGTGCGCTGGAACTGCATGCTCAGGCTCGTGATGTCGTTCTGGAGGCGGATCACCTGCTTGCGTCCCTGGTACGACAGGTGGATGCCATCGCGCTCGAATTCCTTGCGCAGGAGGATCGCCACGCGCCGCTGCTCCTCCGTGAAGCTCTGCATTAGCGGCGCGTTCTCTGTGACCGAGAAGAGCGCCTTGTACAGATCCACGTCCGCATTGAGGTTCTGGATAAAGTCCGACAGGTCCGTGAAGCAATCGCTCGCAGCAGTCCGGTAGCTCCTACGATCAGCAGTGTACTATCAGTGACATCACCACACGCACACGTTCATTGTACAGCCCTGCCGGGTAAGTATAGCAACATATAAGCAAGCAAGGTGTCGTACTCGTCTGGATGCACGTTGCGGCAGAGCTCCGCGGCGTCGATCACGGAGCAGATCGCATTCGAGATCTCGTCCAAGTGCACACAACAACAGCAGCAACAACAATAGCCACGGGGTCGATGTAGGCAACCAAAGAGAGCCAAGGTGTCGATACAAAACGATGCACAGCGCAGAATGGCTTCGTCAAGAAGGATATCGATCGTAGCGTCTCGAGCCCAGGTTCACTCGTCACGATCTGCACAGCCATTCGTACCGCACACAACGCGACATACTACGTCAGCCACGCATAGTCGCTGCACATAGAGAGACACGCCAGAAAGCAATGCGTCGATCAACTCGTACGCTGTGCTTCAGCGCGTCGCACTTGATCTTCACTTCCTGCGTGAGGCGGTGGAAGTCCTGCGGCGCGTGCAGATTCGGGAGCTGGAAGAGCCCCGGCGCACCCTCGGAGCGAGCGGCACCAGCCGGCGTCCACGAGGCGCTCGCGCTGCTGGTGCTGCTCGACGGCGACGAGAAGAGCGACGAGAGCACCGACAGCGAGCGCGCGCCGCCAGCAGCAGAGCCGCGCAGCGCAGCACTCGAAGGCGGCGCTGCGGACAGAGAGCGAGCAGGCAGCGCAGCAGCGAGCGGCGACTTCGCGAGCCGAGCGGCGCAGCGAGCGGTCACTGCCTGGGACGAGCGGCGCATTCTTGCTCCTCGTTCTGCCTCGCAAGATCGGATTGGGACGCTTTTCTGAGGAGCTCGTCTTGGACGACTCACAAAAAATAAAGAATCCGCGGTGATCGACTATTGGAGGGCTATTTTATTATCCTCTTTATTTCATCATTCCGAATATACCTCTTTGATGGATGTCGTGGGCAGTGGGGATGGAAATGTATTTACGAATGTATCCACGCTCGCTGAGATGTCCACTGCTTTGAGAGGATTGTGCTGTGTGTACCTGCCTAAATCGGGTGCTGATTTTGAGACCAAAACAAATGTGAGACGAAATGCAGCACCATCTGAACCGCGGATTCGCTGCATCTTACGGCTCGCTGGCGATCTCTGAGGCTGACGACGACGACGACAGCTGCAGCAGATTGCGCAGCTTCTGGAGCACGAGCTGCGCGTCTGCTTCGTAGACGAACACGCCCGTCGCGCTCGCAACGAGCAGCTCGTCCACGCCGTCGCGGTTCAGATCCAGCCACGCGACGCTGTAGATCGCGCCGAACGCTTCAACGTGCCACTGCGTCTTCGCCAGCGGCGACCAGTTCGAGACCGCCTGCGTACGCTCTTCTTCTTTGACGCTAGCGGTGTCTAGTGGTGCTGATGGTGGTGGTGGTGCTGCTGCTGCCTGGGCTTCCTGTGGTGCGATCTCGGTGTGTGCTTCCGTCAGCAGCGCGCTACTCTCTGGATCGACTGGCGTCTCTGCGGCGTCTTCAGTATCAGCCACCGCCTCGAGAGATGATCGCAACGGGTCGAGTTCGTCCACGTGGTCGCTTGGCGCGTTGTCGTCTACCTTTGTATCCACTGAGAGCTCATCGCCAGTCGATCTGGGACTGCGACGCTGCTTCGTTGGTGTCGCCAGTGTCCGCTTGTACGCGAGAAGCTGCTGATCATCCGTGCCGAGCAGCAGTTCCACATGTCCGTCCTAGCACAGTAGCATCGATCACAGTCGTCACCGCAATGTTATAACCAGTACCAAATGCAACAACATATTACAGACTGAGCATTGAGCAGGGTAGAATACACACACACACACACACACACACACACGCACCAGATCGATATCCGCAGCGATCCCAGCGAAGATCGAATCGAAGTGGTCGGAGCACACGAGCAGCTCTGTTGTAGTCGCAGAAGCCTCGCCACCGCCACTGAACACGTCTTCGTACACGAGCGCATGTCCGATAGCGCACGTCGCCAGTAAATTGCACTGCATCTGCTCAGCTCTACCACAACAAACCATCATTGATGAGTCCACCACCACAGCTGGCTCATCGTATGCGATGAAGAAGGCACGCACCTTGTCGTCGGGGCGGGAGTCTTGACTGTTGCAAACAGCGAGACGGAGGTCACGGGTCCGTCGATCTGGAAATCCCTGGTATCGTACGGGCCGCAGCTACAACCATCCTGCACCGTCCCTCGAAACACGCGGACGAAGCCGTCTGCGCAGCCAAACGCGATCCACGACTCGGCGGAAGCTGCGCTTCCTCCATCCTCGCTCCGGCACTGGGGGACGCACACAGTGTCCACTGCGAGCACTGGGTGCGTGAATGATTCAAACTCGGGGAAGAATGCTGCAAACTGCTCGCTTGAGAGGCGAGCGCACTGATGAGAACACATCGCAGTATCGCAAGAGTTAGTGATGAGAGAGAGTAACAGTGTGAGCAGGATACAGGCACAGTACCTGGTTGCTGGTATCTGCAGATACCGAGCCGCTTGCCTTCGCGTCGACAAAGCCGAACGCAGCCATGGAGTCCGCTCGGAAGAGGATCACGCCATGGAAGATCTCGGCCGCGCCGGTCGTTGAGAGCGCCTTCACACTCATGATCGTCGTTGGCGCTGACACCAGCTCAAAGCGAATCGACGACGACGACGAAGCAGTGAGCGCAGTGTTCGCCGTACTGCTGCTCTTCTTCACGCCGCCAGCGGCACTATTGCTACTGGCAGCAGCCGCGCTTTTCGAAATCCGCAGCAATTCGTCGGCTGCAACCACCTCCAAAAAGAGCTTCTCATCCTCCGCATACGCGATGGCGATCGCTTCGCGCTCTGGGCACTCGATCACGCCGCTCGCGATCACCTCTGCGTTTTGAGCAGCGAAGCTCTCGAGGGCGAGCTCCTGCAGCGCGTACTCGTGGCTGGCGGCGTCGTACTGCACGACGGCGACCGAGCGATCTGTCGTCACCAGCACATGACTGGACAGGATATGCAAGAGAAAGTGAGAGAGGACGACGAGACGCACGTAAACACAATAGTAGCGACAGCTCACCTCTGGTCGCGTCTGCTGCTGAGCGAGCGGATGTTCGGCGCGCCGCGCGCGTACGGCAGGAATTGCTTCTGGTGGAAGCACGCGGCCGCCATTTTCCTGTTTTTCTGCTCAAAATGCAAATCAAAGCACAAAGGAAAGCCTGAGAAACGATCTGACTCTGAGCGGATCTGACGCGCGAAGTGCTTTGAGATTGAGACGACGGACAGCACAATGGAAGACAGCACGAGATCACGAGACGCCAGACTTCTTGCTTCCGTTCATATGCAGCAAGCGCATGAGGCATTCCATCCGCATCCGAGCATTCCATTCGATACACAAGAGACTCCAGACGAACCAACCAGACTTCATCAAGACATTTACTGAAGGCTGTGGGCAGATTTAGCTTACAAGCAGCATCGATTCTTCGTCGCAGAGCTCTACAAACAGAATGCTGGACAAGTGCCGCTGAGATAGATAACAGGCTGCGCGCTCTTCACCGGCGCGGAGATAAACTCGAGTTGTGCACGGACATCGGACGCGAGCAGCTCGGAGACTGCGGCTGCGACTGCGACAAGCGACTGGGAGTTCTTGGTTGTACAGACGGCCCGCTCGGCGGTCGATCAAATCGCTCCGAGCACGTGGCTTGGAACTCTCCCGCGCTTCGGCCAAACTGGACATTCTCAGCCTCAGCTTGGGCTTCTTGAGGACTCCGAGACTCGCTCTCAGTCATAGTTCAGCGCGTCGTCCTCGCCAAAGATATTTAACGAGCGACCCTCGTTGATAAAGTAGTCCATGCCGTACGCCTCCGTCCACTCCAGCAGCGACATCTCGCTCGGTTTCAGCGACGCCTTAGGCATCGTGTCGAGCTGGTTGAAATTCGGCTGGGACATCAGACCCGTCGACGGCGGAGGGCACATCGGCGCCGAGGATATGGTGGGCGGCACGGTCATGAAGTTCGACGACGGGGTCGGCTTCATACGCTTTGGCGCTGGCTGCTGCTGCACCGAAGCTGGGATCACTGGTGCGGCGACGGGAGTGGCGGCTGGCATCTTCTCCTGGAGAATGGTCTTCACGAGCGACGTGAGATCCGAGAGCTGCCCCATGAGCTCCGACACCTGGCCCTGCAGACTCTCGACAGACTGCTTGAGCGTCTCGACTTCCTCGCGCTCCGGCGACGTCGGCTCCGAGTACGTCTTGCGGCGGATCTGCGCCATCAGCTCCTCCTTGCCGCGCACAAACTTCTCGTGGTAGAACTCCCACCAGTTCTTCGTCTCGTCGTTCACGCTCGTGATCACGATCTCGTCCTTCTTGTGCTTGCGGAAGCCGTAGAAGTTGAGCTGGCGCACAAAGCTGCTGAAGTTGTTGTGCTTGAAGTAGCGCGGCAGCATCGTCTTGGCGAACTCGCGCGGCAGCTTGATGATGAACGACTCGCCGTTCTCGGACCAGCACGCGACGTGCTCGGGTGACGACTCGATCATGTCGTACGTCTTCTGGAGGAAAACCGGCGCGGCGGCGGCGTTGCTCGAGAGCATGCTGGCGTTGCGCGCGATCGTCGGCCCGCTGTCCGCGGCGGCGCGCTTGCGGAGTTGTTTGTCTGCTGCTGCTGCGTCCATGCTGCTGTTCTTTTCTTTCTGGCTGTGTGGACGGGGGGAAAGGCTGTTTCCTGCGAAGAGCGCTTTTGCGTTGCGTTTCTCGCTCTGGCGTGCGCGCCTGAGTTTGCGAGGAGAATTGCAGAAATGAGCGAGAGAGAGAGAGGTGCCTCTCGCGACCGCGTTTCACTCGGCGTTTGTATGCGGAAGCAGCATACAAACTTCAAGTGGCGGAGCGAGAGGGAGTTGGCGTTGGCTTTTCATAACCAACAAGAAAAAAAAAAAGCGAGAAAGAAAAAGGACGCCAGCAGCGGAGGGAGGTCGACGACTGGACGGGGGGGTCAGTCTAGCGCTTGCATACTGAGAGCAAGAGAGGCTGCGTTTGGCCCGACCTGGGAGGGCTAGGGCTCTCGACGCTCGACTTTGGTTTCACGATTCGAAGAAGAAGATAGATTCTTTTCGCGAAAAGCCCAAAGCGACCGTCAATTATCCTCTGTTCCGGCAGCCATCGGCGATTTCGCAGCAGCGAATGGCTCGCGAAATGTCCTAATGAGCAAAGATGGCTGCCAGCCTGATCAATTTCGCAAGGCGGCCCGACTTTGTGGGCCAACCAACCAAAAGCGTCGGTCGGATTTGGAGCAGCTGGCGCACATAAAAGCGGCCGCGCTCCATTTAACACTGATCGCGTTCCCCACAGCGACGCCAAACCGAGAGCTGCCGTTTCTCAGCTGAGGCATTCTGGACGCGGAGATGTCTACACAAGTGTCCGTTAAATGCTTTGGCGCGCGATCTATTTCGGCCTCCCTCTCGACCTGCGTCGGCTGCCGAGCTGCTGACAGTTCAGCAGCAGCATCTGTCCTACCCGCATCCTACCTGCGAGATTGGCTGGCGTCTGCAAAGCAACCAGCGCGAGCGATGGTGAGATGCCCTCGCCTCGCTTTGATCCCTCGCTCGAAGCCGAAAGCGCGCACTCACTCACGCCTCGAATGTCGAACGGCCATCACACTAAATGTGTACTTTGTCCCTTTTCCGACCTCAGTTCGAGCCAAACGCAAAACCGGGATGGAGTAATCCGCAACCGATTGTGCACCTGGCCCGAAAAACTGTCGACGCCGAGAGTTCTTTGGTGATCTTTTTCACAGAGTGACCGTCTCTCCAGCATCAGACTCGTCTTTAAATCCAAGCACCGCTCCGATTGGTCACAAAGACACGCAGCGTCACGCGCGGATTGGCTGGAAATACTAAACGCTCATCCGACATTTTGTGGCCGACTTTTCGCGCATGTCGCAGCGCGAGGCGCAGTTTGACGTTCTTATGCCTCCGACAAAGTGCGAGCTTCGATCTTTTGCTTCGACTAAAAGCTCAGTTTTACGGCATTTTTTCTTCGACAAAGTACGAAAAAATTCCTCTCAAATTTTTGGTCTCTCAGGATTGTTTCTCCTTCAAATCGAATAGAACTTTTTTTTAACGTCGAGAGAGGTGGTCACTTGGGGGTTGAAAACTGATAGTAAATAATTTGCAACTGACCACATTTCCAGTTTTAGGATTTGTGGTCAGTTGCAAATTATTTACTATCGGTTTTCAACCCCCAAGTGACCACAATGTGTGACGATATAAATACAGGGAAATGGACGAAATGTTGCAGTCGTGTTGTAAATGATCAAATAGTGAAGTATTTGAGTGTATACTGATACCGCTTTATTCACTTTGACGGGTAATATTTTAAATGTGATTTAAAATTAAAACAAAACGTCAGCCATATTATCGACGAATCAAAACGCGTCCTTGCAGAAAGTCGAACCGTCACGTTTTTCCCCCGCCGGCCTCGCTCACTTCGCAAAATGCACAAACGCGTCTTCACACCTCCGCAGGACGAGCAGATCTACACGTGGGTTCGCGTGGAGGGCATCACGTTGCAGAAGGCGCGGTCGCTCGCTGCGTCCCGCTTCAAGCTCGCAGTGACCCCGTCGCAGTCAACGGTGCAGCGAGCGATCCGGCGCCACGAGAGGCTCCCGCGTCCAGGAGAGTTTCAAGGTGGGATTGATATCAGCGGCGGAAAGCTCGAGCGCCGGCTCGGATTCGAAGAATTTCTCAACCTGCTCAACGAGTCCAAGTTCACAATCGACATCTCCATGCACTCATTCACGTGCCAAGAGGTATGTTGGGTTATATTGCTTTGGTGTTTGCCATCAATATACTTTTTGTACGCGTCGAATGTTTCTTTAGACTGCCGACGCACTCATTGCTGCCGATCGAGAACGCTGTGTCGCGGTTCGCATTGCAGCCGACCGCAATGCGAGCGGTCAGTCAGCTGTGTTCCATCAGATCCTGTCGTCGACTGTAAGTTCCACCCGTTTGTTTGGTAACCCGAATGTCTCTTTGAGTTTTTGATGGTTGGGTTTTATGTAGAGACGCACTGAAATCCGACTCAAGCCGACGATGTCGTTGATGCACAACAAACTGTGCATCATCGATAGCACATCGGTGGTCGTTGGATCGTACAACTACAGCGCCGCTGCGTGGAGAACCAACGACGAGAACCTCTCTGTTCTGGAAGGGCCGCGTCCCGTCAGTACGTTGTGTGCGGGTTTACTCACTGGCTGGGTCTAACTTTGATCGTGTATGTGGTAGACTTCCACAAAAAGTTGTTTCTTCGCAAGTGGACCAAGTACGGCAAAAGAGGACGAGATCTCGCGCGAGCGACCGCAGTGCTCGTCCGCCCGCCTCCAACTCAACTTACTGTGGCGCGCGCCAATGTGGCGCTCAGGAATCCTGCCTCGAGTGTATTTGTGCGTTCGCGAGCGCGTGCAGTGCTGCTCGATGCTCCAGACCCGACGCCTGCGAGCCTGGTTCAAGCCAATGAGATATTGGGGCGTCGGCCATTCCAAGAACATTGGCAGTATGCATCTTGAGGGTCGCGAGCAGCAGCACAGCATCTTGGCAACGCGAAGGTACCAGCAGAAGGCGATCACCACTGCGCAGCCGACCATGCCTTCGAGAGCATCAAGCAGTAGTCCACGTGCACATGATGACAACCGAGCAGCCTCGCCACATCAGTATGTTGTGGCCGATCGTGAGAGTTGAACAATCTTCGCATCCTATGGGTTAAGTTGATGGCTTTTGAGGGATCACACCGCAATGGTTGCTGACCAGCGTCTCATCGCGGACGCGGGATTCGGTGGCCCGGCTGGCACTTTGCATACATGCGCTTCGAGCTGCTGCTGCGCGATCTGCGTCTGGAAGTCTGCGAGCCCAATTGTGGGTCAGCCAGTTGCATGCGCCTGTGAGGCGCTGTTGCCTCTGGCCCGATGCCTGACTGATCGAGGGCCATGACGCGCGGCTCGAAACAAGCGGTTGGCGGACGATACAGAGCTGCTGGAGTCATCCTTTGCTTGCTCTGCTCGGTGCGAGCTGTAGACTATTTCGACTCGCTCTCTGCTCTGTTCTGTTTGACGGGGGCTGTTGGAAGAGCGATGCAAGTGTGTACGTGTGTGGTTGTTGCAGAGACCGCGAGGCGTTCTGCGAGTGGATCAGCGCCGATGTGGTCGCGGCTATCTTTTGGCGCGGACTCTATGGCGCTGAGCTACACGACATCGCTGTTCGCGTGGTCGAGCTTGAAGGGCTTCGTTGGCGGCTGCGGCGAAGCGCTGGCGCTCTACCGATGCCGCGCGTTCAAGGTCGAGCAGCGCGACAAGAAGGTCAAGCACGAGAAGCTACTCGACAGCTTTGTGGACGCACACAGACTCGAGCTGTGACAATCGAAGGAAGGAAGGAAGGAAGGAAGGAAGAGCGTGACGACACGCGGTGCCGTGATCGCTGCTGGCGGCTGCGCTTGGAGTCGCTCGCGTGCAGAGGTGGCGAGCTCGTGATCTCGAGGGACGACTTCTCCTGGCGCAAGGATGCTCCGGGATAAGACTCTCGTGGTCGGCGCGTCCAACGCGGCTCTCGAGTGTACGGGATCGGCGAGTTGGTGGCCGCGACCCGGACGTCGCGAGGCTCAAAGTCGATAAGTCGGCATGAAGCTCAAGCCGACGTCCGGCCGCAAGTGGTTCTCGAACGAGCAGACGTCAAAGTCCACCCCAGCGCGATCGGCGACCCCATTGATGCGCCAGAGCTCATACCTGCGGTGATCGAGACAGGATCCATCGAGAAGGTTGGCGAAGCGAACTTCGAGGTTTACCACCAGAGCTTTACGCCGCTCGAGTGGTCGCTCTTCTGTGATCCCGGCGCTGCTGGCTCAGGCTTCAGGACGCGAAGGTGGTCTGTGACACAGCGCGCGGCAAGCACGTCGTGGGCTTCCACTACTGGGGTCCGAACGTCTGCGAAGTGAAGTTGTCGTTTGCTCGCTCTGCTTGTGAAAGCTGCAGCCTTCTCGATCGTATACGACCGAGCGCAACCAGTTGCATGGAAAAGAGAAAAGTCAAAGCGTACGACACATCGCCGCTCTTCGTCTATCGAATTGGCTCGGATTGGTTCCGCCCTCACGGATACAATAGCGTATGGACATGCTGCGAGAGCGCTCAAGAGAACAGATTCGAGAAGACCACCTTCGTCTTCTTCCCCGACGACGGCTTCCTGCTGGCGCTGCTCGTCGCTTCGTTGTCGTTGTTGGAAGATGGCGCCGGGCCAGCGCCGTTGCTCCCACTCCGCGACATCTTGCGCTTCTTCTCCGTCTGCGAGCACAATGAAAGCAGCATCGCCGTGCGTGAGTACAATGCATGCGAGAAGAGGTAAACGACAGCAACAATGGTCGTGCAGGCCAACGCACCGGCGCGTCAATGTGCGCGAAGATGCCGCCGGTCTTGCCACCGATCTTCGCAGTCTCGCGGGAGATCGGGATGCGGTGCTTGGACTTGTCGAGCGACAGGATGTCTTGCACGCCAGCGAAATTGTCGATCGAGCCGACGTTGTCCGCGCGGCTCGCCTCCTGCTCGCGCTGGCGCTTGCGGATCTTGTCTTTCCGCGACGTGACGAGTCGCACGAAGCGGGACTCTTCATAGTCCTTCTTCTCCGCCTCCTCGCGCGCGATCTCCTTGTCGAGCGCGCTCGTGCCGCTCGCCTGGATCTCCATCGGCCGCTCGCTGAACTCCTCGCGCAGCTCCGAGAGGATCGTGCTCTTTTGCATGCGCTTGCGGTTACGCTCATCCTTCTTGTCCTTCTTCGCCTGCGCGCGCTCCTCCTCTTCGTACGGCACGGACGCGAGGCGCGGCGCGCGGTAGATGCCGTCCTTGCTGCTCGCGCCGCCTGGGCCGTCGTCGCCGCTGTCACCCTGACCGTCTTCGCCCTCGAGCTGGTCCGGGTTCGGTGCGTAGTTGAGCGACTCGTCCATGTCTTTGCCGCCCGAGACCGCCACCTTGAGCATCTTGTCGATCTGGTACTTGAGCTTGCGATCAAGTGGGCTGCATACGCACACACAACAAGCCGGGTGAGAATACAATACACACACGCACGCACACACGAGCTGGATAAAACCACGCAGTCAGTGACGCACCGGATGCGCTCCAGGAGCGTGCGGTAGCGCACAAGCTCTTTGAAAACCGGGTGATCCTTCACGGTCTCCGGGGATTCGAGCTGTTGTCAATCGCACACAATAGTCCATGGAGGGTCAGACAGACAGCCGTGCAGGTAGGGCAGCGCAGTATCCTTGCATACCTTGAGTAGCGTGAAGAAGAGCTCCATCTTGGTGTAGTTCAGCAGCGCGTGGTTCTTCACCTGCAAGTAGCTCATGCCTTCCTCCGACGGCAAGTCATTCTGCAATCACACACATACAGGCATAGGCGACGACAGTCAGCACACACACGCACACAAGGTGCTGCTTCTCGACATACAGTCGCATGCAGCCAGTTCGCGCTCGCACGCACCTCCACCGCAGCGTTGATCTCGTCCACTTTCTGCTGGATCTGCACCACGTCGTCTCGCAGCTTGTCCATCATGTTCACTGCACCAGACAACAGCGTAGGCCGCAAGCATGAGCACCCCAACACAGCTTCGATCCATCTCAGAGATACATGCGGCAGCGCTCGTACGCACCTTCCGCAGCCACCATCGCGACCGTCGCTCTCTTGCTCTCGTTGTCGCGCGAGAATCGTTCGTCTTCCAATTGAGCGATCAACCGTCGCGCTTCCAGTCGATTTGGCTTTTCCTATTGGACAAAATCCAGGCACTTTGCCTTCTCCTATTGGACACAAATACGCCGCATTCTCAGACAGAACTGCCGGATCAGACTGTGTCTGATAAGCTGAGACCCGATATCGAAGCGACGTGACATGGACACTTCCGATCAGGACGACCGGCTGGATGGATCCACAGCAGAGCAGGTGCTACGCCAAGGCGCAGCGCGAGCTGCAGGAGCTCTTCCGCGAGATCTCAAGCCAGGGCCAAGTTGGCGCCGCGGAGCTGCAGAGCGCGCTGCTGCCGTTCGCGGCGGGCGACGTGCGCAAGGACGTGCTCGAGCTCATCGAGGAGCTCCGGCAGCGGCAGCCGAAGAGCAGCGTCGACGAGCAGGAGTTCATCCGCGTCATGTGGAAGAAAATGTACCTGAGCCACCTCACGTACAGCAGCAAGTGTCGTGCCAACACCACGCGGCCGGCCAGCAGCAGCTCTGGCACGCGAGCTGACGGGGGAGACGCAGCGAGCGCCGAGTTCAACATCCCGCTGGCGCACGTGATCGTCTCGATCAAGCGCCGCAGCCAGCTCAAGCAATTCGCAGACTACTACGCGAGCCGCGGCATCTCCGGCGCTGACCACTTGACTGCCGCAGCGCCGGATAGCAGTGGATGTGTTCAGAAATCCCCCAGACGCCAGAGCCCCAAGCGCCAGCAGCAGCACCAACGACGGCGCCGCGTGTACTTTGATCGCAACATTCCGATCCCAGTCGTGACGCTGCGAGCTCATGTGTCATCGACGTGCAGCGTCGTCGCGTGTGTGTTTGATCCTGAGGAGCGAGCAATGAAGACAATGAGTCTCTTTCCACGGTGAGCGCGATCCGTGGTCCTGAGTTGACGACCAGCTCAAGATTCAATGACTCACTCTGCGTGTGTCTATCCTATCGACAGAGCCATCCGTGGCTGCCAGATCGTCAACTGCTCGACCCTCTACTGCCTGCTCTTCTCGAAAGACGCCGGGAGCTACGTGCTGGGCAGCGCGCACTTTGCGCAGCAAGTGCACAGTGAGTACCAGGAAGAGCTGCGTCGCAAGCGAGAGAGCGCTGGAGTGGTAGCGCAACCAGCTGGAGCCACATCCGCGAATCTCCCAGCTCCAGTCGCGATACGAGACGACGTGCTCGTCATGACCAAGCTCGAGGAGTATGGTGCACCTCAGTTTGCTTGGATCTATGTGAAAGCGTGTTGACACGAATGCTTCTCGTGTGCGTGTATGTGTTTTATGTGTTTGTGACTGTGTACCGACCAGCATCGGGCTCCGGAACGTCGTCACTGCAGCCTCAAGCGCGGGCTCCTTCGTCGCGTGTACTGAGCGGAAGATCCACCAGTGGTTCGAGCGGAAGAGTCTGCGCTCGCAGGTTGGGGACACTGCGCTCGTCAGTGAGATCGGCAAGAGCGCTGACTCGAGTGACACAATTCCCGTGGATCTCGACGACGAAGGCGACTGCTTTGGGCTCCTCGGTGGCAACAAGCTGCTCGCGCGCACGAAGAACATCGCTGACGTCTCGTTCGTAAAGCAGCTGAGCGCCGGGGTCGATTTCACTCTGGCGGTGACGGCGACAGGAGAGCTGTTCGCCTGGGGAGAGAGCTCGACACTCGGCCGCAACGAGCTCGCTCCGTGGCGAACACCATGGTTCTCAGCCGCGGATCGCGTGGCTCGGATCTCATGCGGACGCCACCACGTCGTCGCTGCCACGGTGTCGGGATGCGCGTACTCGTGGGGCTCGAACCTGTACGGCCAGCTCGGAATTGGCAGGAGGTGCTCGATCATGGACCCGCCCGTGAGCGAGCCTGTGGCGATCAAGATCCCGCACTCGCACTCGCACAGCCACCACCACCACCACCATAGTCATACTCGAGCAGCAACGGCTATCAACACAGGCAGTGTAGCGCCATCGGGGACTGCAGCACCAGACAGCACTCGTGTGGTGCTGGACGTCGCGTGTGGCGACGACCACTCGCTCTTGCTCCTCGGCTCGGGTCAGCTGTACGCGTTTGGCAACAACTGGCAGGGGCAACTGGGCATCGACCCTGGCAAGTCAGACAGCGGGTGCGTCTACGAGCCAACCGAGGTGATCTTGCCAACTCCAGAGTGCCCGCAACCATCTTCGGCTGACAGTACGTTTGAGCCAGGCACAGACGCGCCGGCACCAGTCCCAGCAGCAAAAGCTCGCGCGTATCTGGTGTCAGCGAGTGGTGCAACAAGCGCAGCAGTGACAACGAGCGGAGACGTGTTCATCTGGGGGAGATGTATTCCGAGCGGACTCGAGAGCGTCTGCAGTTCCGTCTCTCGATGGGAACCGCAGCTCGTCGATCTTGAGCACGAAGCAGGTGATGATGGCGAAGAGATTCACAGGACAGACGCTGGTGGAAGGACAGCAAATCAACACTCCGTGTGGCAGAGCATCGCGATCGCGCACGGGCTCGTGGTGCTCGCCAAGCACACGGAGTGAGAACAGACACCTGCTTGTTCTTGTTGGCTACCATTTGTCGATTTTGATCAGCTAAGGTTGCAAATCGATAATTCGACGAAATGGACCACTGGTGATTGGGGAGTGTGGATCGCAGTGTTGATGTCGTGGATTGCGTACGTGGCGGTGGAGTCTGCATCGGATGAGGGCGAGTACGCGAGTGCGCTCTTGTCGGCGAACGCTGCGGCGGACGCCAGCTCACAAGGGCGGTGAGAACGACGTGGAGACTCGAGTGGAGCAGAGCAGATTGCGGACTGCGGTGCCGGAAACGGCGAGCTGGAAGCGACGAGCTGCACCCCAGCGCGACAACAGCGAAGAGCTCTGTGGGATGTGTAGCTCTCACACGTCGTTGAGCTCAGTCAAATGATACTGAGAGGAGGGCCACGAAACGAGAGGCGAAGCGCCAAGCCGTGGTCGCCCTCCCATTTCGCGTTCTTCGTATTGCGAGCACATGCGATCTCTTCACGTTGGAGACAGTTTGTCCACTCGCTGGGATCTTCACGACCAAAACCCAACACTTCCGGGGAGGACACGCTGCGATGTCATCAGAAACATGATACGTAGTTCTTTACTTCTTCTGCAATGCATAAGTGAGCGCGACACGAGTACGCCAATGGGACGAGGTCTTCCAGTGAGCGAAGAAGCTCGACTTAAACAGCGCGGTAGGCTGGCAGCATCGCGGCGTTCTCGAGGCGCTTGTTCTTGGCGATCTGCGTATGCGCCGACATCTGTGACATCGTGCAACACGAGCACAGGAACGAGCAGCAGCAGTCCTCGATGCACGAGCCCTTGATGCGGTAGAACTCGCGCACGCAGAGGCGCAGCACGAAGACGCCGAAGAGAGAGAGCGCCGAGCAGATCATCGACAGCGCCTCCCACACGCTGAACGAGCTGTGGCCGCGCAGCGAGCTCAATAAGTGAGCGCCTTTGTCGCTGGACGCGATCACCGAGAAGACCCAGTCGCCCGTGTACAGCGCGAGGAAGTAGCCCCCCACGAGAATGCTGGACATACCGATGTAGTGCGCCACGTACGCGCCGTTCACGCACGGGAAGAAGAACGCCATGCAGCAGTGCTCGGGCGTGGAGCAGCAGTCGCAGATGCCGATCTCCCACTCGTTGGTCGCCACCAAGTCAGGCGCGCCGTCTGGGACGCCGTCCTTGCGGGGAAGGAGCGGCTGGATGAGTTCGAAGGCTGCAGACGGCTCGTCGCGCGCTTCCTCGTCGTGGAATGCGTACGGGGCGGACGCCGGTGCGTGCTTGTCGCTCGCGGCAGCAGCGGACGCCATGGGTGGTAGCTATGTCTGGGCAGGTCTGCTGTGCAGGGCGGATTCGCGAGTGAGGGATCGCCGAGAAGCACGCCGTGTGGGTTGACTCTCTTTCGCAGCAGCGAGTGGTTGTCATCGAGCATGCGAGCCGAGATCTTGCCTTCCATTCTGGGAAGATGTGGTGGCCGCGGATTCGGCAGTGTGGGATAAAGGCCACAGCAACTCAAATCAGCTCTCGCGGTCTTATGGTTCCTACAAGTTGATAGTGGAGCGAGCATGCTGTCGGGCTCAGACGACGCATCCCAAGTGTGGATCTCCAGATATGATACGTCTGTAGACGCTGAAACGCTGATTCGAATTTTGAGATTGCAGGTGTCTCAGAGGTCAACGACAACACGCACGCATTCCCATTCGCGAGTGTTGGCAAACCGAGTGGACTTGGCAATGACTTGGCAGGTGAATGTCGAAAGTAGACTCGATTCGAATGCCGGTTGTTGCCAACCAAGCCATTGCCAAGCCATCGCGGGGCGCGCTGAGGTAGTACTTCTAAGATCTTATACATATCATGAACGGACGCGAGCAGCTTACGCCGCCTCGTACGCCGGCAGCGTCGCGATCTCGTTCTCGCGCTTCTTCTTCGCCCGCTCCGTGTGCGCCGACATCTGTGCCATCACGCAGCACGAGCACCAGAACGAGCAGCAGCAGTCGGTGATGCACGAGCCCTGGATGCGGTAGAACTCGCGCACACTGCGACGCAGCAGGAAGACGCCGAGGAAGAAGAGCAGCGAGCAGACGGCGGACGCGGCGAACCACTCGCCGAACGAGCCGCCGTAGGCCGCGAAGAGGTAGTCGCCCGTGTACACGATGAAGAAGAAGATGCCCGCGACGGCGCCGGACCAGCCGATGTAGTGCGCCGCGTACGCGCCGTTCACGCACGGGAAGAACGCGGCCATGCAGCAGTGCGCAGGCGCGAGCACGCAGTCGAAGAGTCCGATCTCCCACTCGCTGATCGCTGTGCCTGGCGCGTGCTGCGAGGCGAGGGCGAGCTGCGGCACCTGCGGACGCTGGTGGTGAGGTGGGTGGACGTGCAAGATCACTGCCGGCGGCTCTTTGTAGGCGTCCTCGACGAGAGACGCGTACGGGGCGGTGGGCGAGTCACTCAGGTCGACGTTGGCAACAGGCGAGGCGCTGGCGTTGGCTGTGGCGGCTGACGAGCGCACTGGCGTGTCCTTGTCGTTGAACGGAGGAGCTGAGGCGTCCATGTTTTCTCTCTCTGAAGTAGGTTCAACGTGAAAAGCTTGTGTGTGCGTGAGTGTGTTGAGTTGAGCTGTGTGCGCGGAGCCGAGCAGATTGACAAGTGAGAGACCACAGCAACCGGCGCGACGTGGACTCCGAGAGCGACTCGGTGCATGTACAGCAGCAGTTGGTGGCTGCCACGGTGGCTCCGGTGGTAATAGACTTCAACGTGCACGCGATAGACACTCGGACACATTTTTGAGGAGCATAGCGCCGCCACCATGCGACGTGTGTCGTCCTGGGCTTGGGAGTGAGCGAAACAAAAATACTGCGACACAACCTCAGTGTCACAAGGGAGTGAATCCTCATCATGACGCTGCTCTATAACGATGCCCCGAGCGGCCGTCTCGTGCATCTCTGCTTCTCCACACAGCAGCATGGACACCTTCTGAGCGATGTATGAGAACGTCACGTCAACAATCAAATCATTTATTGGTGGTAAATAAGTCTGCGAGACAACCACCTCGAGACCTTGTGGTGCGCTTGAGGAGCTGCCCTTGTCGATGTGCTCTTTCTAGACTGCACGGTACGCTGGCAGCGTCGCCGTGCTCGCCGACCGCTTGCCCTTCGCCCGCTCCGTGTGCGCCGACATCTGCGACATCACGCAGCACGAGCACCAGAACGAGCAGCAGCAGTCGGTGATGCACGAGCCCTGGATGCGGTAGAACTCGCGCACGCTGCGGCGCAGCAGGAAGACGCCGAGGAAGAAGAGCAGCCCGCAGGCGAACGACGCCACCTCCCACAGATCGAACGAGCTCCCGTCGTTGTACGAGTAGTAGCCCGAGTCGCTGGGGTTGTTGTTGTACGAGAGCGCCGCGAAGACGTAGTTGCCCGTGTACATCGCGAAGAAGAAGATGCACGCGAGCGCGCCGGACCAGCCGATCCAGTGCGCCGCGTACGCGCCGTTCACGCACGGGAAGAAGAACGCCATGCAGCAGTGCGCGGGCATGGCGCAGCAGTCGCAGATGTCGATCTCCCAGTCGCCGCTCGCCTGGGACGCCGGCGCGATGGGGATCTGGACATGGTGAAGCGGCTGCTGGACGAGCAGGATCGTGGCTGGTTGAGCGTACGGCGCCTCGTCGATCTGGACCGCGTACGGGACCGCGTGGGACGGCGAGGCGCTCGTGCCCATGGCCGAGGGCGAGTACACCGGCGCGCTCTTGTCATTGTACGCTGCGGTGGACGCCATTGTCGCTGGAGGTGCTTCGGGCTTGTCGGTGTCGTGATGCCGGAGCGGATTCGGTTGTGAGCGACGGAGCGCTGCGGGCGCAGAGGACCACTGGGTTCGTCCTGTCGGCGTGGGATTTTTGTTGTCGTTGGATCCCTTCCCCATCACGCTGGAGTCGGATTGTGGGCATAGAAGCAGCTCGATTTCTCGTTGTGGGTATAGGTACACATCGGCTCAGCCAAAAATCCATCTTGCTCTTCGATGCGTCGCTTTGGTCTTGTACCTCTCGAGTCTGCACAGCATTGGCGTGTCCAGGGCTTGCAAGGACGACGAACATGGACGACGAACATGCTCCGTCGGTCCGCAGCTCCCTGCTTGCTTCGCCAAATGGACTCATCACGACGTCACTATTGTTTCAAACACTATGCGCTCGATGCTGCA
>JAADWH010000172.1:0-38043 GCA_023335995.1 Globisporangium nagaii
GAGTGTCTTCTTCTTGTCGTCCGCGGCATTGCGCGCCTGGAGCTTCTCGTGCCACTCGCGCGGTGGCAGCGAATGGCCCGAGTCCTGGAGATCCAGGTGGCCCTTCGCAAAGCCGTCGCGTACGATCTGGTCGCGGATCCGGATGTCGAGCTTGTGGAAGAGGTCTTCTGCCTTCAGCGCTCTCTCGTCGCTGTCGAAGACGCGGCCGAAAAAGAGTTTGGCGTTCGCGAGCAGCTGCGGGAACGACTTCTGCAGCGCCGACACCTTGGACTCTGGGAGCACCAGCTGCGCGTTGACGCCCTCTTGAGAGATGTAGATGCGGCCGAGCACCTGCAGCGCGCTCCAGTGCTCGAAGAGCTCGCGGCGCAGCTTCGGCAGCCGCTCCTGCTCCAGCGCCGTGTAATTGTACAGACTGATATACTGGTGGCGCTGGCGACGCTCGCTCGAGCTGCTGCTGCTGCTGCTACGCGAGGACGCGTCGAAGATGCAGCGCTGGCGCGCGCGCGCAGCAGGCGCGCATCGAAGCGCTCGCAGGCGGTGCATCGTGTCGCTCTGAGCCGCGCCGACGCCACTCAAAGTTGTGGTGCCATTGCATGTCTTTGCGTGTCATCCGAGCAGCTAAAAGTGGCCATTTTCCACAATAAATACCAGAATTGCTCGATTGTGCCAGTGCGAATATGCATATGGACGAACATGCCACGGCTTCCTGCTTCACGATTAGTCTACGATGCCTGCCATCTCTCTTTGTGTGCATCTCTAGTAATGCCGACTTGTGCGTCCGCGCCAGCGCTTGGCAGGCGGTGGCGAGCTGCCGCGCTGCTGCTGCCTCCGCGCCTTCTGCGCGTCCTCTGCCTCTTTTTTCTTGCGCGCTTCCTCGTCGCGCCGCGCCTCGTACTGCCGGCGGATCTCCGCAGTTTTCTTCGGGTCGTGGTGCAGAACGTCGTAGCCGAACGTCGCGGGCGGCTCACGGTCCGTCAGATGCGAGTCTGGCGGGATGATCGTGCCCAGGATGCTGCCCGAGAGCGGGTGGAACTGCCCGCGCCGGTGGATCTCGTTCGTCAGCACCTGCCGCGCATAGTCGAACGCGCGCCGCACGGTGCGCACTTCGTACGAGTTCTTGCCGATGTCGAGGCTCGGTTCGTTCGGGTTCTCCATCGAGATCAGGAACGGTCGGTTGTCGTCGTACCAGTCACGGTCCTCCTTGAAGAAGTACGAGCCGCCGTTGCGCACCGAGATGGCGAGATCGTTGTAGTTGAAATCGCGACCGTAGAGCGTGAAGAAGCCCACGAGCAGCTGCCCGAGGTTGTTGTACTTCGGCGCGTCGTGCTCGGCTCCCAAGTTGCGGCCGTGGTGCTGCAGGAAGCTCACGACCAGCAGCTGTACGAGGAAGGAGCCGATGCCGCCGGCGAACGTCTCGTTCAGCCCGCGCTGCGCCAGAAAGTACTTGACCACAAGCGTGAGCGGACGGAACGCCGGGAACACGCGCATGTAGTGCTTCACGAGGTCGGCGGTCGCGAGCCCGCCGCCGATGTTGAACGACACGTCCACCTGGATGTTCGTGGCTTTGTGCACAAACTTGACGATCGGGATGCGCGCCTTGTCGATCACCTCGAGGTAGCTCACCATGTCGTCCTGCTCGAGCTTCGCCGCGAGCTCGAAGAGCGGGCTCGTGCCGCTCGGCACGCCGAAGATCACCATGTCGATGTCGCTGTTCGGCAGGAACATCTGCGTGTGGTGCGATCCAAAGGTCTCGAGCGTTGCGCCGTCCCAGAGCGACGCCACGAGCGCGCTCATCTCGCTGACGAGGCTGCTGCGCAGCGCCAGCTCCTCCTCCGACGGGCTCATAAATACGACAAAGTCCATGATCTCCTCGTGCAGGCACAAGTACAGGTTCTTGTTGTAGTAGCCCGTGCGATCGCCCATCCACGGCATCGACTCGAGCATCAGGCGGCTCTCGTCCTGTTCCTCGCCTTCTTCCGCGTTCGCTGCATCTGCCGTCGCTTTGCCGTTCGTGCTGGCAGCAGCCGCCGTACGCGCGGCTTCTTCTTCGTCCAGCTGGATGAACCCGTCGTCATCGTCGTCGTCGTCGCCATCGCCGCTGTTGCCGCTGTTGTCGTCGTCGTCGTTCTCGAGCTGGTGCGCTAGCTCTTTGCGCAGCCGCTTCTCCTCCTTCTTGGCGACCTTGGCGGCGTACTTCTGCTTGGCCTTGGCCTTGAGCTTCTGCTTGGCCTTCTTCTTGTCCACCTTGTCCGGCGCCGCCGCCACCTGCTGCACGCTGCGCACGCTGCTCTTGGCGTTGCGCGCCGAGACCTTCGTCCGCGCCATGCTCTGCTCCTCGTCGCTCGCGCTTCTTTCTCCGTCTGGTGCGAACTGGGTCAATTGGTTGGTTTGGACTCGCCGGACGCTTCCCATTGGCTGAAAAGAGAGCTCGGCGCCAAACCGGTGCCGGTTTAAATGTTGTCCACGCCTTTTGAAACGCCTTCAACTCGGATGGGCGACGCGGCCGCTCGCCTATGCGATCCGTGTGCGACGGGAGAGATGACCTCGCCCACACCGGACTGCCCACCAATAGAAACCGGAAAGATTTTTCGTGTCCAGCGAAGCGAAGCGGCTCGCTCGCTCATATTCAGACTCGGAAACCAACCGATCGAGGCCACCATGTCGGACAAAGGCAGCAGCTCGCCCGCGGCGTCGCCGGACGCGCACGACGACCAGCAGCAGCACGACCAGCAGCAGCACGACCACCAGGAGCACGACCACCAGCACCAGCAGCAGCAAGACGACAACGACAGCGCCGGCCGCTCACCGCGCGAGGAGAACGCGTCGGCGTCGCCCAAGTCGTCCCCGCGCGCCGCTGCTGGCGACGCCAACGAGGACGAGGCGGAAAAGCGTGAGGGCGAGGGAGACGACGAAGGGCGCCGCGCAACCTCGCGCTCGCCGTCGCCCGCAGACCGCAAGAGACTGCCGGGCGTCCAGACCGAGGCGGACGCCGCCAACCCAGGCAACAACCTCTACGTCGCCAACCTGCCTCACAGAGTACGTTGCGTTGTTGTCGCTGTGCGGTGCAGTCTCCCCATGCTTGTCTGTATGCGTTATGCGATTTGAGGGACTGACTGGATGGCGGTTGTCTGTTGTGTTATGACAGCTCACGCAGACGGACTTGGAAGAGCTGTTTGCCAAGTTCGGTCGCTTAGAAAAGTGCGAAGTGATCGCGGACCCAGTCACGCGCGAGTCGAGGTACGTGCCGTGCTGCTGTGCTCTTTTATGTGCTGCTGTGCATGGAGTGGGGTGGTGCTAATTGCTGTTGTGTGTGTTTTCGCTATCGCAGAGGGTTTGGATTCGTGACGTTTGAGGACGTCCGCGATGCCAGCGACGCTGTGGCGGAGCTGAATGGGTACGAAGAGGCGTGCTTATCGTGTCCGATCTTGGTACTGCTCTCATGTTCACGCTTGCGCTACTCTGTTCTGTCGACACTGTAGAAAGGAGATCCAGGGACGTCGCATTCGCGTCGAGCATGCGAAGCGCCAGCGCGGCCACGAAAAGACGCCAGGGAAATGTGCGTCTGTCTGCTTTTCTTTCTGACGAAGCCCTGTCGTGGTTGAGCAGATGGACTGATGCGACGACCTCTCTCTCTCTCTTTGTTTCTTTTATCTTGCTGACAGACCTGGGACCGCGGCTTGCTAGCTCCAAGTACGGCCGCGACGCTCGCGGTCGCAGTCGCAGTCGCAGTCGCGACCGCCCTCGTCGCAGCAGAAGCCGCAGCAGAGACCGTGGCTTCGGTCGACGATACGACGACCGCGAGCGCTTCGACCGCCGATACGATGACCGAGGCGACCGTGGCCGTGGAGGATACGACCGCTACGATGACAGACGATCGCGCCGCTAAGTGGGTGTGCAGCTTGCGATCTCCCGTCGCTCCTGCTCCCCTTCCTTCAGTTTGCACCTTCGGCCGGCCAGCGAAACGCGCATCATCCGCTGCGTCGCGAAAATCAACCAGCGAGTCGATCAGCAGACCAACCAAACGACTGCTGTCAGCCGGATCCGGACTGTCCACCACCAACCACCACCAACCTCAGAGGCTTTCGTGCGCCAGATTGTATTTAACTCTCAACTAAATATAATCCAGCGCGTGCACACTTCCAGCCAACCAACCAACCAACCATCGACACGGCCGATCGAGCGATCCCGCATAACGTAGTCGATCCGTATCCAGTCAGCTCGAGAGGGGGAGAGGGAGAACGAGAGCTCGGCACTTACAGCAGGCGCTCGGTTGCCTCGTCTTCGTCATTTCCAACACCAACAGCAACTCGTTTCTCGGCAAGTGCACCAGCCCAGCAGCAGTAGCGGATCTCTATCGTCGGTCTACTCAGGCGCGTCTGTAGACCAGCATCTTGTCCAGAACTTCCGGGTTGTCGGCGTCGCCGCTGACCTCGCTGTAGAAGAACGACGCTTCCTGCAGACGACAGACAGCAAGGGGGTGGGAAAGATCGTCAGCATCCAGGCAGCCAGTCGGCGAGTCTCTCAGTCACCCATGCGCCTCGAGGCAAAGGAGAAACAAAACAAGACATGCAGCAGAGTGGACACGAACCGCGAGGTAGTGCGCGCGATCCAGCAGGTCGTCGATCTTTTTGGCGGTCGGTGAGAACATCACGACGTACTCCGGGAGCTTCTCGAGACTCTGGTCGGCCAGCTCGGACGCTGTGAAGTGGTATCGCCCGCTCAGGAACTGGATCGGATCCTTCTCAAGCTGCTGCGACTCGCTTCCTTCCGGCTGTTCGCGGTTCCTGCTCAGTGAAAAGGGAGAAATTACGCTCCAGTCAGTCGAGGATTCAGCCAAGCGAGAGATCCGACTGCCGAGCAGCCTACGAGAATGCCAGAGCTCTTCGTACACTGGCGAGCAGTCCGGGAACCACATCGAGACGTTCTGATGCAGGTAGCTGTAGTATGGCGTGGCGTGGCACGGAGTCCAGAAGTGGATCGACGTGTTCGGGTTGTCTGTGCGCAGCAGGAACGAGAGCGAAGCAGCAGCAGCCAAAAGCGTCAACCGAGTCAGCACCAGATCACAGAGCTCGCTGCAAATCGCGAGTCGCCATACCTTGGATTCGCTCGTGCAAAAAGTCCATCACTTCGGCCGGAGCGCGCTGCAGAGGCAGAAGCAACAGACGAGAGTGAGACTCGACAGCTGGATGAAGCAATCCGGCCAGGATACAGAGATCTACCTGGTGCGTGCGGGACAGGTAGAACGCGACGGCGATGTTCGGCACCACGACACTGAACACAGCGATGCGGAGCAGGTTCCGCTGCGTGCGCTCGCGAAACTGCACGTACAAGTTGTTCTGGAGGTTCCGGATGCAGTAGCCAGCGTACACGAGCACAGGCGGGAGCAGCGGCAGGACAAAGCGGAATTCTGGCAGCCGCACGCACGACAAACAAGCACTCCATCGCAATCAGACTACGCAGTCGTGGGAGAGCGAAGGGCGAGACGACGACGATACCTTTGTGGGCAGTGCTGCTGTAGAGGAAGATCGCCCAGATGACGAGGTGGCCGAGATCCTTCTTGAGACCCTGTTTCAGACGCACACGGGTACGACGAGTTGGACACGAATCGGTGAGAGGGCGGCGCAAGCGGTCTGAGGAGTCCAGAGCGCGATCTTCCGTACCGGTACGGTGAGGAATCCCGCCATCGCGAACGGAAGCGCGGTGCCAACGATCGCGGGGAAGCCCTGCGTGAAGTACCAGCTCCACGCCTTGACGCCGTAGAGTTTGTCCTTGCCCTGCGCGCACACAAACGCACGCATAAGAGATCCGTCAATCAATACGTTGTTCACCTCTCTGGCACTTGCAGCGAGACGGTATTGGCACACCTCGAGCACGTTGAACTTGAAAAAGTTGAACGGCACGAACGTCCACTCGCCGTATCCGATTCGGTCGATCACGAGCATCGCGGCGAGCGTGACGAGCGCGATCGGCAGCACCTGCTGGAAGATCAGCTTGGCGCGGTCGTGCGTCTGGACCAAGTGCAGCAGACCTGGGTAGATCCACATCGCTACGCTGGTGGGACGAAAGAGCACGCCCAGAGCTGCGAGCGACAGCGCCAGCACGCGGTTGCTCTTCTTCATCGGGTCCGCGGCAGGCTGCTCCTTCTTCGCGGTCGCGTCGGCGTCCTGGACATGCATCAGTTACCCGAACGAGGGTCAGTCTACAGCTTGATTGTGTACGGCAGGCTGTCTTGGGGATCTTGGTAGCAGCTCACCAGGAACTTCCAGGGCCAGTAGGCGAGCGCGCCGGTGGTGCAGACCGTCTCGATCGAGTTCGAGTACGGCCGCACCATGACGAAGAAGAGGAACCAGGAGAAGAGCTGGCAGAAGATCGCCCACTTGGCCGACCGCCGGTCAAAGTACGCGCGCGCGAGGCGGTACAGGAAGTAGTCGTTCACTGCTGACAGCAGACCCTGCGAAGAGAGAGAGAGAGTCGATCGCTGTGTGTTGGTGGTTGCAAAACGAGTGGAGTGCCGTCCGAGTGGGGCGCATGTGCAGAGCGAAGGAAGGCGCACGCCGCGTACCTGGAGAATGCGAGGTCCATACGCGACCGCCCAGCGCGAGTCCAGATCCTAGCATGTGAGGCAACGGAAGCATGCCATGCCATGAAGATAGCGATGCATTGTCAGCTCCCGTGACAGCACCAATCGATCGCCACCAAATGACATCCACATCGCACGCACCAAGAGCGCCAGGAGCTTGTAGAAGACCGCGAAGAGTCCCGGGTGCGCGTAGCCTCGGATCTGCGCGTCGTTTCCCCACTCCCAAGTCCTGTCGCATTCGGAGCGTCGACGCACGACGCAGCGGTTAGAGAGATGACGAGAGAGAGTTGTGCGATGCGATGGTCTTCACAGCGAGACGTACAGGTGGCCGTAGCCGAACGCCATGCGGTGCGCCACCTCCGTGCTCTGCCAGTACTCGTCCGGGTTGAAGGACGTGCGCACGAAGAGCGCGTTCCAGAGGCGGAAGGCGGCCACTGCGGCCCAGAACGCGCGCGTCGTCACGAGCCCCTCCCAGTCGATGTTCAGCATATTCGTTTGAACGGATCGGGCATTGGAAGAGAGAGAGAGAGCGGTAAATTGATCAAAACAATGGCCATTTTATCTCTACATGTGTATGAATCTTCGATGTTTGTGATCGGTTCTGCACAATTGCTCACAAATGAATCCAACTTTGCTCGAATGTTTGTGCACCTCCTCTTCTCATCCGCCTCATCGCCGAACTGACGCCACATCACACGAAGTGAAGCAACGCACGTGGCGCCACCGCACCCGAGAGAGCGACGAAGCGCGGGCGAAGTCGACGGCAGCGCAGACGGAGAGCGCGAGCGAACGCGTGGACGCCACACTACAAAGGCGTTGCACGCTTGTGAGAGCGAGAGAGAGAGAGAGAGGCGAAGAAGCGCAGCGCCTCAGCGAAGAACGAGCGCGTGAACGCCGTAACAACAAAGGAGACAAGGCGAGCGAGCGAGAGAGAGCAGAGCAGTGAACCATGTTGCAGCGCGCGGTCGCGTTGCTCCTGCAGCGGCTGCTCGGCAAGTTCGTGTCGTTCGACTCGAGCATGCTGCGGCTGTCGCTGTGGCAGGGCGACCTGTCGTTCCAGGATCTGCAGCTGCGGCTGTCGTACGGCGAAGGCTCGATCGGCCACCTGAGCGTCAAGATCCCATGGCGCGCGCTCTGGACGCAGGCGGTGGTGATCAAGGCGCACAACATCCGCATCTTCCTGCACCAGACGCCAAAGTCCGCGGCGGACGTGCTCGACGGGCTCGTGTCTGCAATGGACGATGACAGCGCAGTCGGCAACACATCGATTGACGGCGCGGACGGAGGCGACATTGGCGACGGTGAGGAGCTTGTATGATGTTTGCGTGCGCTCTGGTGTACTGGGTACGCTGGTACTGACTGTGTGCTGCGTATTGCGCGTGCTGGTGTATGCAGATCGAACGTACTTGTCGCGGCTAGTGGCGCACATCATTGCGAACGTCCAGATCGAGCTCTCGGACGTGCAAGTTCGCTACGATTGCACCTCGACGTCGCTCGCAGAGGTGCGATTGTGTTGTCCAAACGCCTGTTGTCGCTTGATGTCATGGAAGGCTCACTTTTTTCTGTCTCGTCTCGTGTGTGTTCTCCGTGCATTGGTGCGCCATGCAGCGTCCCGGTAGCGCCACCCTCGAGGTCGGCTTCGTCAGCCTCATCAACACGAACTCGAGTTGGGAGCTGGAGTTCACACCGCAGTCGAACGCCAGCATGGAGTCGCGAAAGGTACGCGCTCGGATGCGCTCACCCATCTCTCAATCGAGCTGCTGCTGAAGCTAACGGAGTTGGCGTTGTGTGTGTGTTCGGTGTCTTCGCAGCTCTTGAAAATCGAAGATGTCGCCGCATACATCGAGTACGGCGAGAGATGCGCGTCTGACGCTCAGCCGCAAGTCTGCCGGAAGTATTTATTCCACGACTGGTACACCACAGTCAAAGTGAGTGCACTGTCAGCCGTTGGCTTTCCATGTGCTTGTGCTGGTTTCTCACGTTTACCCGTGTCACTCTTCCTCTGCAGGCGAGTCTCTTCTACCATAGCTCGAACGCATCGTTCCCTGATGTTGAGCTGGACATGGACATTGGCGCTGGTCTGCCGCACATTGGCGAGAGCTGCACGGTCTGTCGAGCATGCGGCAGTTTGGCGAAAGAAGATCTCCCAGCTGCGCAGCCGCGGATACACTTCGGCGCCGAGCACATCGACGTCCTGTACGCGATTCTGATCGAAGTGAAGGCTCCATACGAGGAGTACGATCGCTTGACGACGCTAACTCAGCAGCAGGCGTCGCGTCCGGAAGGGTTCTTGATGGTGCTGGCGTACGCGAAGCAGTGGTTGCTGTCCGACTGCCTGGACGGGGTCGCCGGAGAGACCGTGACCCTCGCAGGAGACGACGACGACGACGACGACGACGAGTTTGAAGATGCGATCACGCCGCCGAGTCTATCTGTTCGCGCTGGACTCCGGCAAGGTGTGAGTCTGGTGTTTTTCTCACGAGACAAAGGAGAGCCAGGCGGCGCTGTCGCGCGTACGTGGGTATGGACGCTAGGGCACACGTCGGCGAGTGTCAAGCAGTCGTGCGTGGAAGATGAGCTGCAGTTCATGATCCAGTCGCTCAAGATGATCGAGCGAGGAGCGACCGGGCAACAGTACAGCATCATCGCCCACATGGCGCGATCTGATGCGCCGGAGTCTCCGTTTCTCTTCTTCAAGTGTATCGTCCCTGCGTACCAGAGCCGCCTTGTCGGGCATCAACCCGTGGTGGATCTCCAGCTGAAGCAGAAAACCGTCGTGGCGCTCAAGGACGAGACGTTGGTGCTGTGGATGACTCTGCTTGCGCCGGTGTACTTGTGGTGGACGCAGTGGAACCTCTCGCATCCGAGCAAGCTGATCGTGCACGACGAGGCGCGGATCGCTCCGATTTCCAACATGTCGGTCGATTTCGAGAATGTCCAAGTGCTCGTCTCGCTCTACGAGCGCTTCTGCTTTGGCGTCGAGTTGATTCAGCTGCGAGGTGGTACGAAGCTGTCAGACGACCAGAAGCACGTCGTGAGCCACTTCCAGAGCTCGGAGTTTCGGTTCTTCTCGGCGAGCCAGGCGTTGGAGGTGATTCAAGACGCAACGAGTTTGGCAGGAGCGAGCTGGCTGCACGAGATCTTGGCGGTGAGCGAGATGTCGCTTGTGAAATCCAGCCATTCTCGCACGAACTGGTCGGTTGATGCCTACGCCTGCAGACACGGCTCTTCGACGGATGTTGTGCAGCACGGACACCAGCAGCACCTAGCGGCGTCATCGAGCACCGGCGAGGAGACAGCGATGTACAACTACAAGCTGATTCTGCCCGCTATCAGTATCGACTGGCGAATCGACGAAATCGAGATGGTTTCTTGGATGATCGGGAAGTGGGTTTTCTTCCTGCCGGACAACTCGCTTGATCCGACGGATAAAAACTTGCACTTGCGGAGTGGGAGAGTCCCGACGCGAGCGCTGTGCAGCGCGCGATGGTCGATCTCGGTTCCAGAACTCAAGCTGCGCGTGACCGAAGCTCGCGACGGGAAGCACTGCCGAGGGATGTTCGAGTTGTTTGTTCGAGGACTTCGATACGACAACCATCGGTGCTCGACAACCAATTCTCAGCGGATCACGATATCATCCATTTCGCTGACAGAAGGGGAGCAGACTCTGTTCGCTATCGAGGGGAATGCGAGGTTGTCGACTCCAGCCGTGAGCATCCTGAATCAAGTGCAGCGCTACTACTCGGAGGATGCGCAGAATGGAGAGACTTCGGTCCTGTACTTTGTCGGCGAGGTGTCCGAGACAAGTGTGCTGCTGGAGCGAGCAACCGTGTTGCTGTACCTCCCTCTCGTCGAAGTCGCGCTCAAGTGGCTCGGGACGTGCTACGATCGCTACCATATCGGCTACATCCTGTCGACCAGCTACGGCTACGATTTTGAGCAGTATCGGAGAAACCTGACGACGTTGAAGTCGCACGCGTCGGTGGCGAGCACCAAGAAGGCACCTGGGTACCACGACGAAAGCGTGGTGAACTTGCTGATGTCCCAGGGCTGCAAGATCAGCATTCTTCACCAGCCGCTTCAGTTTGCAGTGAGCTCAGATGAAACAACTCCAGTGGAGATCGGTACCGTGGACTGCTCAAGCCTGTCGCTGCAGTCGACATTGCACGGTGCGGGGGGTCAGCACACCCCGGACATAAAAGGAACGGTGCGGAATCTCCAAGTGAGAGACTCAGCGATCCCGGAAACCCTGCCATCTGAAGCGAGTGTGATGTCGAATCGCCAGTTCATCGGCTCGAACCAGAGCGGAGTCGGCGAGAGTGTCGACATTGGACCGTTCGGGCTCAAGAACGTCATTGACTTTGTCGTGACATCGAGAGACGACGAGGAGCACGAATACTCGGCCGAGAACCAGGATCGTCAAGCGCACAGAACCGTCGTGCGCGTTCGCCTCGACTCGGTCTGTCTGGTGTATCTCCATCGTGTCTACAAGCAGTTCCATCACTACGTCGCTGACCACATGCTCGCGATGCTTGTCGATCCGTTCGACCACACTCCAAGCAGCGAGAAAGCGCTCGCTATCTTCCAGGACTGCGAGGTGGACGTGTCCGAGCTCCCAGCGTCGATCGAAGAAACCCTGCGAGTGTACTTCGAGACGTTCGAGAGCGACGCCACTGATCACGGAGACTGTGCGACGATCCCGCAGAAGGTGTATTACGAGCTCGTCGCGAATGACTTGACGTTTGTGCTGCCGCGGAGCTCGTTCTCGACCGACAGCATTATCCTGCACTGCACGAACGCGCGCTTCTGGAGCTCCGGAGTGGATTCAGCAAACTCTGATTTCCTTCAAAATGGAAGCTTCGGGGACGACTCGAGACTGTCACACAGCAGCGCGATTTCGGACGCGAACATGGCGAAAGCACAGCAGACGCGCCGGACGGAGCTGCGCAATGTCAAGCGCCTGGTGAAGAACCAGCGATCTCGCTTGCTCAGCAACCGAAGCCAGCTGTTCATCGATCTGAAGAATGCAAACCAGCAAGCGCAGAACTATCTGCACGAAGGCTTCGAGGCGTTCCCAGAAGCAGAAGAAGCCGTCAAGATCATTCACCACAAGATCGTTGTTCTGGATCAGCAGCTGGATCAGCTGACGGTGTACCTGAAGGAAGTGGAAGAGTCGATCGAAGTTGCCAAGGCGGAAGGCGATGCGCTGAACAGCGGTGGTCGGGACAGCATGGTGTTCATGTCGTCGACCGGGCTGCGTGGGAGAACGACTTCGATGGCGCAGTCCGAAGCCATGGACCGAATCAAAGACGCCGTGGCCAGCATGTCCCAGTCCCTCATGACCCCTCTGTTCATCGCCGACAATGCCGAGTTTCACGACGCGAGGACGACTTCTGATGCGATGGCGTCATCCTCTACAGACGTGGACATGTCCACGTCTTCGATGGGGCTGTTTGAGTTCGAGCTGGTGGATCTGAGCGGCGCGACGTCAAACTCGAGTCTGCCTCTTTTCCACCACGCTCTCTTGACTGGGCGGATCGAGACCGAGCTCGAGAGCTTGTCGGAAGCCAGCCTCAGCTCGTATCTGGGCATCAATCTGTCTGTGAACGAGCTGAGCATCGGAGCGAGCCCAGAACAGTACACCACGCTTCTCGGCGCGATCTACGAGAACTTCAAGGAAGTGTCTTCGATCGTGGACGAAGACACCTTCCCGTTGTGCAAGACCTGCGGCGGACACCACTACGACGAAGAGTTCTGCAATGCGATCTGGATGCGGATCCCGATCAAGGTCGCCGACGCCGCGCTCCGCATCTCGAACGGGGAGTATTCGATCGCGGACATGTTCTGGGAGCAGCTGGAGCTGGTGTTCATCTTGCGCACTGACGACTCGTTGGAGCTGAATGCGTCGGCGCTTTCGTTCAATGCCATCGATGTTCGCCCGACGCGGTGTCCCACCGCATCTGAGATTATCCGGCCGCTTCCAGGGGATGGAACCCAGATCGTGTACAACCAGAAATCGAACTGGACGGACAGCGCGTACAGCTTGAAGCTGAACAACACCAACTGCTTGCTGATCTACCCAGCGATCCAAGAGGCGGTGGAGTTCTTCCTCAATCCGATCTTCAAGGAAGGCGAGTTCTCGCGGTTTGGCGTCAGTTTCATGTGCCCAGAGCCTCCGGATTGGAAGAAGATGGACTTCTACATCGACTCGGACGGCTGCTTGCTCTCGCTGCTGGAAGAATTCGACAAGACGGACTCGCGCGCCCTGGTGCTGCTGACAGATCTCGCGCTGTCGTACTCGACGTGCCAAAACTGCGAGGAGGTTGTCGACATGAAGAAATGCCACTTCTCTCTCGATCAGCGCGGAGTCTACTTCTCGCAGCTGCCTGATTTACAGGTACGTGGCATATGTATATGGTGCTTTGCTTGTGCGAGTCTAACCCATGTCTAATTCCTGCTACTTCTGCTGTTGTTTCTTTTCTTATCTGAAGATCGATGCGTCGTTCCCGCTCTCGAACGCGTTCCAGCTTGTCGTGGATCACTTTGTCGAGGGATCGAAAACCCTTCATCGCCGGAACTCGTTCGTGCTCGCACCTGTGGAAACCCGTTTCTCTGTCCAAGACGGCTACTTATTTATCAACATTGTAAACAACTACCTCCACTGGATCTCGTCGGCGGGTGGCGGGGCTGCAAGCGTCAAGAAGAGTGACGGCGAGAATGGTGAGGACGGGCATGCCACAGACAAACCGACGAGCCGCCATGGCACATCGGTCGCTGCCGCGAAACCGTACGCGGTTGACAAGCTGCTGGGTGATGTTGGCGAGCTGCGACTGGTGCTGGTGAACAACAGTCTGGGCATCCCGATTGCCGACTTCCAGATGCGCGAGATCGTGTGCGAGTACGTCCAAGACGAGGACTGCTCGACTGTTGTCGGCGGGATTCTGTCGTTCAACTATTTCAACAACAGCATCTACCGGTGGGAGCCTCTCGTGGAGCCGTTCGTCGCGCAGGTTCGCGTGCATCGCGCGCTGGAGGAGAACAGCCGCGTCGAAGTGTTCGCGAACCTCCCGAACACGGTCAACTTCAACATCACTCCAGCAATGGCGCCACTCTTGTCGACAGAGGCTCTGAAGCAAGCAGATTTCGTCACGACAGGGTCGAAGTCGACAGCACCGTTCTGGATCCAGAACAACACGGGAATGGACATCAAGTTCAGCTTCCGGCGTGGCAAAGGAAACATCATCCAGCAGGTGGTGCCGAACGACATGAAGGTATCCGTCGACTGTCGCGAGCGAGGAGACATGCGAAGCTTCGACAGCACATCAGCAGACCGCTTCTTGCGCGACGTGGACCGGAACGCGCTGACCGTCAACCACACGCTCTCAGTGTGGCTGAACGGGAACAAGTGGGTGAGTGCGAACCCAGTGATCGTCGACGTCGTGGGCCACATCTCCGTCCCGCTTCGAGAAGTCGTGATCCTCCACGGCCGTGAAGGATCCATTGATGGCGAGGCAGAAGCCGAGGAAGAGATGTCGCCACCGATCTTGGTGGCCGAAATCACGATCCAGCCCGACGGCAGCAAGCTGATCAACCTGCACTCGCACGTTGTGCTGCAGAATCGCACGTCTGTTCCGCTCATGGTGTGGGCATTCTCTCCGCGCGATGGGGGCTCCGTGCACGAGTGGGTTATCGACCGAGAGCAGCTGTGCCATGTACCTCTCAAGCTGATGCATCCGCAGAGCAAGATCAGCATCCGGCCATCTCCGTACGTTCAATACGCGCCGCTTGCAACCAGTCTAGAAGAACTCGGAGACGAGGTTCGCGTCGTGAAGTCGGTCAACACCAAGCGGTTCATCCGATCCGGGAACTGTGTGTGCAACTTTGAAACGTTTGCGACCCCAGAGGAGCTTCGGAACGCGACGAAGTACATGTCCCGTGCTGGTGGGTCGTTCGACACCGCACCTCTGTCTGGGTACGTTGTTCGCGACTTGCCGACGTGGAAGTGCACGTACGACGTCGAGGCGTACTATCTGATGCGCGCCACGTTCTCAGCGATCGACGAGACGAAGCCCGGCGGCGACGATGCCCAAGACAACCTCGCAAGCGTCGACGAAGAGGAGCAGAACGAGAAGGTGGAGGACGACTTCCGGAATGTGTTCTCAGACGAGAATCTCAAGAAGCGCATGAACCATCCGCTCAGCGAGGTGAACTACGAGCTGGACGAAGCCCGCAACAACAACCAGCGTCGCGGACTGTACGAAGCGACGAACTCGAGCTTGTACTACTTGTCGGTCTCTCCATTCGTGACGCTGCACAATCGGCTCCCCACTGCTGTCGCCTACCGCCTGCTCAATGGCTCGCTGCAGCTGGTCGCAGAAGGCATCTTGGCGGTCGGAAATGTCCTGCCGCTCTTCCAGATCGATTCGAGCTCGCTGCTGTACATTTCGTTCCGACTGGAGAACTACGGCTGGAGTGCACCGAAGGTGGTCATCAACCCGAAGAGCAACGCGTACACTGTGCCGTACAAGGATCTGATCGAGCCCGTGGAGCTACAGGGACGAGTCTTCGACCGCGACGTGGCGTGGGAGCAGGGCAACGTGCCGAATCTGCAGCTGCAGGTGAAACTCAGCGCGCGAGACGTCATCATCTTTTGCTCCGTCTGGATCGTGAACCACTCGGATTTGGATCTCGAGTACTGCAACTCGACCAGCTCGTCCAACAAGCGCCTGGAGTCGGTGCTCAAGTACGTCCACAGACGGCATGCGGCAGACGCGGAGCAGAACGCGATTTTCTCGACTCGCAACCTGTCGTTTCACGACGACGGGACGCGAGACCAAGCGATGACGCGCTTGCAGAAAGTGAAAGCTGCGTCGAGCCCGGTTGCGCTCATCGTGGTGATCAAAGAGGCAAAGGATCTGTACAACGCGCAGTACTTTGGCGCGCAGAGTCCGTACGTGAGGGCGTCCCTGTATGTGCTCAAGAACCCGCAAGACCGGTACTTGGACCGGCCAGAGATGCAGGCGGTTTGTACAGCTACGACAAAGCCGTCTCCGTCCGGCGGACTCAATCCGAAGTGGGACGCTCGGCTCCAAAACACGTTGCTGCTGAAGTTCCCGGAGGATGTCAAGTCGCTCGAGATGGCGCGCGTGATCGTGGAGGTTCGGAATGTTCGCTACGGAATGGACACGTGTCTTGGCGTGACGGCTGTGAAGCTTGACAGCATCACGAAAGACCGGAAAAGCGCTGCGTCGTTCAACTGGTACAAGCTACTGAAGAGGAAGTCGACAAAGAGCAGCAAGGGGAAAACGCAAACCAGCGTTCACCGCGGAGACGTATGCGTGTCGTTCTCCGTTGGAAGCAGCCAAGAAGTCCGAGCAGAGCTCGATGCCGCTGACATTATTTATGAAGTCGACGAAGAGCACCGATCTCCATCGATTGATGACCAAGAACGACCGTCTCTGCTGTCACCGCCGCGCGACGGCGAGTTCTACGATATCACCGACGAAGATGCGTCGATGATCGAGACGCAGACGCCTGGGGCGTTCCCGTCGTCTGCAGTGTTCCGATCCATGCACCGACTCCAGACGCCAGCGTCCGAGAGCGCGTCATTTCTTCCGTCTGGAGCGATGGCGAATGGAGGTGACGTGATTGTCGGTCCGCCCGTCTCGATTCGAGCGCGCCAGGGGTTCCCGCTGTCAGATCTGGACTCAACGCGAGCGCAGCAAGAGATGGTGTCGTTCGATCCGATGTCTACGAGATCCATGTCGGGCAAGAATCTGAACGGAGGAGCACTGAACACGTCACCGCGATCGACGCAGATGCCGAATCTGCGACCGTTGCAAGTCTACTTGCCGCAGAACCGGTTTGCATTCGTCGCCGTGGACGTCCATCCGAGCTTCCACCTGTCCGACATCTTTGAGCTTGTCTGCATGAAGTGTGGCTTCCAAGGCGTGCTCGATGTGAACGACTTTGACTTCTACGAGCTCGCGCTGCCGCGGTTCGTGTCGCTGAGAAGTGCTGGTCGTCCTGAAGGCGACAGGTGGTACGGACACCGGATCCCGATGGAGGTGAAACTCGAGAAGCACGGCCGCCAGCATGGACTGCACCTGTGCCACAAGATGACGATGACAACCATCCGACTCTACGACGAGAACAGCACTGCAAGCACGCACCACGTGACGCCGAGATCGCTGCTTTCGAGCTCAAAGAGGACGAATCCGGCACAGAATCGTCCGATGGCGTGGGGCGACGTCCTCGCGTACGGCTCGGGTGGGAAGAACTGGGACGTGCTGCGCGTGAAATCGCAGTCGTCGCCATGGTCAGAGGTGATCCGCTTGAACCGAAACGCGATGGGGAACTCCGGAGTCGCTCAGGTTCTCAGCCTCGCGAACGAGGTGTACGATCAAGACCAAACGAGCGACCTCCGAAAAGGGAACCAAGAGATCGCGCTCTGGAGTTGCTACGGCACTGGGCGATTCTCGGAAACGATTATTGCTACGATCGTTCCTCGGTACATTCTGATCAACCGTACGGGCCAGACGGTGAAGTATCGGCAGCTGAATGTTCCGCACACGTTCCGCCTCGGATCCAACGACATCCTTCCGTTCCACTGGCCGAGTGCGTCGAAGGACAAGCTCCTGGAAGTGACGTTGCTGCACGGGTACACGTGGAGCGGCAGTTTCCGGATCCACTCGATCGGAACGACGTACCTGAAGCTTCGTGACAGCAACGATCTGTCTCGGATCTACATCCTGCAGTGCCAGATCGAGATGGTTGGCGGCTCGATCGCCTTGGTGTTCCGTGAAGAGTCGAAGCGCTTCCCACCGTACCGAATCGACAACATGACGTCGTTCCGAATCCAGTACAAGCAGGCAAACTGGGGATCCGATCGGGATTTCGACGAGCTCCAGCCGAGAGCGTCCTGTCCGTACTCGTGGGATCAGCTGAACGGAGGCGAGAAGGCGTCGTCGTCCGCTGCGTACCAAGACCCGGCGTTTTCTGGAAGCGCTACGTACTATTCGCGATCGCTCCAAGTTCGGTTCATGCGGGTCACGTCGTCGACGTCTGCTGGCGGCGACTCGGAGAAAGATGCAGTCGAAACGCGAGACTACAACCTGGACGAGATGACTTCTCACCGACGAATTCAGCTGCAGCGGTCGCTTCCGTCGCAGTTGTTCGTGAGACCGGAGCACAAGGGGTACTTGCTGAAGAAAGACAATCTGCTCAAGTGGAACAAGAAGTACTTCCGATTGTACGAGAATATGCTGTACTACTTCGCGAACGAGAACGACCAGGAGCTTCTCGGCGTCGTGGATCTGCGGACGGGGTCGGATGTTCCTGGCGCCGGCAGTGTCGCGATCTTTGAGAAAACAGCCGAGTCCCAGTCGAAAGGTGGCTTCATGTCCCTGAACGGCTTGGTCTCGTCGATCTCTGGAACCATTTTCGGCAGCTCGTCTCGACAGCTCGCTGGCGACGACGACGATGGAGAGAACGACGCCGAAGACGAGCGCGCGCGCGATCTCGTCCAGCTTGCAGTGGCAATGACGACATCGACTGCTCTGTGCGACGAATCGGAGAAGTTTGTCCAGCGAGTGTTTGAAGGCGAAGACGGCGCAAGACTGGGCATGTCCCGCAAGGGGTTCTATGTGAATGGTGAGTCAGCGATCGCGTTTTTGGTTGGTGACTCGGATCGGATGACGGCGAGCCAAGCGTTCTCCACCGCCCAAGAGATGCTGGTGCTTGGCGTGCTCAAGGTGGTGCAGCTCGGGAGCAGCTCGACGGATGCGAAGAAGCCGCCACCTCCGAGCAGCTTCCGCAGCTCGAAGAGCGTGTGGTACAGTGTCAACTCGATCAGTTTAGCTGACGACACCGATTCTATCGACTCAGAAGACGACACACCGCAGAATGCGCTGAAGACACCGTCGAGCGCGAAGACGCCGTCAACCGGTGCGAAGAAAAAGGCGAAGAAGGTGGTCGGATCCGCGCAGTTCTCGATCATCACTGCTACGAAGTGCTACGACCTCAAGGCGAAGACGCCGCGAATCGCGAAAATGTGGGTCAGGCGACTCCGCATGGCAGCTCGCGGAAACCACAATACGATCGGAGAAGAGGAGTCGGACGAGGCGCCGACGTCGATGATCAACAGCGGACCGAAGACGCAGCGAACCCAGAAGGACGTCGTGCCAATCGTGCAGCATGCGAAGACGTACGTGCATGTTCGGATCCGAGCAGATGGTCCCACGAAAGTGCTGGAGCTCTTCGAAGGCGGCGAAGAAGACTTCGACGAGAAGGAAAGCAAGCACGAACTGTCCAGCGCAGCATCTGCTGCCTCCGAGTCGCCGACTGCGAGCGAGACGTCGACGAACGCGTTCGAGGCGCTGACGAACGGGATCTCCATCAACCTCCGCGTGGACAGCTTGGGCGTTTCGTGCGTGAACGAGCTGCCGATGGAGCTCGTCTACATCTACTTCGCTGGCATCAACGTGCACTACACGCGAGTAAACTCGAAGATGCGCCTGAACATGACGCTTGACGACTTCCAAGTCGACAACCAGAGCAGCGACGCAACGTTCAACAAGCTGCTGTGTCCACGAATGAATGGCAGCGCTGGTGCTGCGGCGACGGAGCGCAAGCGAACGATCAGCGACACTCCTGACGATGACCTGGTCTCGATGATCGGCGAGCGCGTTGCGATCGATGACGAGAACGAGAGCGGAGGACTTGTCGCGAACGAGCACATGTTCAGCTGCGCAGACTGCAAATACCGCCAGCTGAACGTCGCGACGACGCACTTTTGCTGCACGTGGTCGAACGAACAAGGGACGACGGACTACTTTGAACACTGCTCCTTCTGGCTGCATCCTGTGATCAGCCAGCTGGACGAAGAGCTTCTCGTGGCGGCGAGGGCGTTTTTGACTGCGGTGCGTACTTTTGTTTATTGCAGGCTGGGGTGAGAATTGGTTCATGCAGCGAGCATTTCTCTAACCTCTCTTTCCGTGCATGTGTGTGTTCTTGTAGATGATGCAGAGTCTCAGCCAGAACAAGACACAGAGTCGTGGCGGCGAGATCCGGGCAAAGAGCATCCCAATCGAGATCATGACCGAGTCGCTTGTGGAGTACAAGGAGAACACGATGAGCGATGATCTCAATCCGCTTCTGAGTCTCCACTCGTCGACCGCGACGTCATCGACGGAGGTGCGCAAGGTGTACTTTGCACTGCTGCACATCCATCCGATCGAGTTCGACATCACGTACCGAAGCGACGTCTTCCAGGCTCGAGTGCCGACGCTGCTGGCGCACGACACGGCGAGTTTCAAGTCGAGCCACAGCAGCTCATCGTTTCTGAGAGAAGAGTACAGTCGCACCGCATCGGCTCCTGCGTCGTCCGGAGGTCTGCAGAGATTTGAGTTCGAACGCCCCAACATGCTGGAAGACGCACAGAAGTCTGGGGTGGCGTGGGCGATCCCGAGCCTCACGATGCACGTCCCGGATCTGGATAACGCGCCGGTGCGGCTGAACGCGCTGATGATCGAGCATGCGTTCGGAACCAGCGGCGATTTGACGCGGCGAGTGTCCAAGTACTACACCCGTCAGCTCTGGAAGCAGCTGCACAAAATTCTTGGGTCGTTCGACTTTCTCGGCAACCCTGTCGGGTTCTTGGATCACATCGGCACCGGAGTGAGAGACTTTGTCTACGAGCCGCTCGAGGGTCTCAAGGTCGGCGGCAAAGGCTTCAGCAAAGGTCTCGCAAAAGGAACGGCGAGTTTGGTCACGAACACGCTTGACGGTACCTTTGACGCCGCGAGCAAGATCTCTGGGACGTTTGGTCAAGGATTGGCGACGATGAGTCTCGACGATCACTACCAGCAGATTCGAGCCCGCGCTCGCCGGCACCACGTCCGTGGCATTCGCGAGGGGCTGATCCAGGGATCGAAGGAGCTCAGTCTCGGTATGTATGAAGGCGTTGCCGGACTTGTCCTGGGTCCGATGCGCGGCGCTCAAGAGAACGGCGCGCTGGGGTTCGTGAAAGGAACGATCACAGGCATCATCGGGCTTCCGGTGAAACCTGTGGCGGGCATCTTCGACTTTGCGTCACGGGCGACGCAGGGTGTGCGGAATCGGTCGCTGCAGAATGGTCAGAACATGCGTCGCGTGCGCCGCCCTCGCGTGTTTGGACGATACAACGAGCTCAAGTGTTACAAAGAAGCGGACACGATAGCGTACGACCTGCTCAAGAAAACCGGCGGCATCAAGCTGTCAGGTGAGAAGATCATTTTCTACAACGAGATCCTTCAGTCGGTGCTGGCGTCCGAGCTGACGAAGCAAGCGCGGGACAAGCGGAAGAATGACTCGACGAGAGAGCGCACGCGCTCATTCCGCCGCAGCCTGAACGAGAACGAAGTGAGAGTGGTGGATGACAAGCAGCGCAACGAGCGAAAGCTGGTGTACGAGGTCACGTTCTACCAGAAGAAGCTCGGCTTGGACTTGGAGACGGACTTTTACTGCGAGAACGTCACAGTCAAAGCGTTCGAGGAAGGCAGTCGCCACCACACCAAGGTGCACACAACGCTGCGTCCCGACCAGCGAGTGCTGCAAGAGGGTGACTGTTTGGTCACTGTCGGGGGCGTGGACGTTCGCGGCATCGGCTTTGAAGAGACTCTGGCGCTACTTCGAGGCACATCGCGGCCGATCAAGCTGCGGTTTGAGAGCAGCGACGAGCAGGTCAGCGGCATCAGTAACGTGCAGGAGCAGCAAGAGACAGCGGAGACACCAGGTAGAGCCCGCGCATCCAGCACGACAGTCACAGCGATCGATCGTGAGGACGAGCATGGCGCGAGGCTGAAGGTACAGCTCACGCACTGGCTGATTGTGACCGAGCAGCGCGCGATCTACATCAACGTGAGCTCGTTCGCAAACCCGATCGTGGAGTGGATGACCCCGCTGCGGTACATTTACCGCGTCGAGTGGCTGCGCGGGTCGCGCATCTGCCTGCACCTGAGCGTCGGCGTCGACAGCTTGCCGACTGGTCCGCGCTCGCGGCCATCGCTGCGCGCACTCGACGGCCACGAGCGCGACATGAACGTGTTCCTGGACGTGATGTGGCACAGCTTCAAGTCAGCGACCGCGGAGGAGCAGGAGCTGTGGCCGTCTGACACGAGCTTGAACGGCTTTCTGCTCAAGAAGGGTGGGTTCACGACCGTCAAGCGCTGGTTCGTGCTCAGCCGCAACTGCTTGTACTACTTCTCGAGCCAGAAGGAGCTGCGTGGCATCATCCCGCTGGGCAGCGTGCGGCTCGAGGGCGACTCGAGCGCGGCGCTGAGCATCCGCATCACGAACTCGGAGCGCAATCAGCCGCTCGTGACGCTGCAGATGGACAACGGGCAGGTCGTGGAGCGCGTGCAGTCGGAGATCGTGCTGCTCGCGTCGACCCGGCAGGACTTTGAGATGTGGCAGTCGTCGCTCGCGCACGCCGCCGGCAAGGGGCTGCGCAACTCGCGCGGCACGCGGTTCTTCGTGCCGACGGCAGCGTCGCGTTTGGAAGTTGGCACGCGCGACACGCCGGACTTTGTCGTCGCGCCGCTGGCAGAAGCGCTCAAGAAGACGGTCGAGATGTTCAACACGAAGCTGCCCTAGCGTCGAGGCTGAGTGGCTCGATGACGGCGCTTGCGCAAGCTAGGACAATAGAACCCCATCGCATTTCTTGCATTGAATGAGTGATGATCAATGAACCCACTTCGTCACAAATCACATGTGGCGTGGTCCACGCAATGTAAGTGGTTACGGGTACACCCAAATTCCACAGCGTAACCACCATAACCCCAGCTAAGCGTCGCAAAAGCGTGCCACATCATCAAAAGCGAAAAAGCTCGTTTCGATCCTGGACGCATCGCCACCGCCAAGCGCTTGTCTACGCGAACACAGGCAGCCATGGCGCAGAGCATTGAGGGCTGGTACTACTCCATGCCCTACATCACGCGCTTCTACCTCACTGTCTGCTTCCTCTCGACGTGCCTCATCAGCCTCGGCTTTGTGAACCCGCGCTCGATCTACCTGGACTTCGACCTCGTCTGGGACCGCTTCCAGCTCTGGCGCCTGCCCACGAGCTTCATGTACCTCGGCGGCTTCGGCTTCCCGTTCCTCATGCAGCTCATGATCCTGTACGTGGGCTGCGTAGTGGTTCACTATCCGCTGCAGTAGCTTGTGGCGCCTCGCGTGGATGCTCATACTCTCTGTTTGCTGTGTGTGTGTGATAGAAACAACTACTCGTCGCGCCTCGAAGAAGACCCGTTCCCGAGCGGCGGCGGCCCGACCGCCGACTACGCGTTCATGCTCTTCTTCGGAGCCGTCGTGTTGTGGGTGCGTGCGTGCGTTGCCGCATCACGCTAGGGAATGTGGCGTCTAACGTGCGTGAGCTGTCGCAGGTGATCGCGTTCTTCATGGGGCTGCCGTTCCTGGGCTCGTCGCTGATCTTCATGATCGTCTACGTCTGGAGTCGTCGCAACCCAACCATGCCAGTCGCTATCTGGGGTACACAGTGCACTACTCGCCACGCCCGATGACAGCAACACAACTTCTATGCTAACGAGCTCTGTGTCTGTGTCTGTGTGCTCGTCTGTTCGCGAAGGCTTCCAGTTCCAGGGTCTGTACCTGCCGTGGGCACTCATCGCCTTCACGGTGCTCGTGGGTGGCAACCCGATGATGGATATCTTCGGTGTCGTCGCGGGCCACCTCTACTACTTCCTGCTCGAGGTGCTGCCTACCACGAAGGGCTGGAACGTGATCCAGACCCCGACGTTCTTGTGCGTTGTTCAGCGCTGCTCGTTGTTGTTGAGTGTGGCTCAAAGTTTTATCTCGATGTGCTGCGGAGCTAACGCTTGTTGTGATTTGTGCATGTGCTTTGTGTCACTGTGTTTGTCGGGGTCCCCAGCGCCAACCTGTTCCCATCACCGCAGGGCTTTGGCGCAGCTCCGATCATTGGGGCTCGCGGACCTGCTGGCGCGGCGGCTGCTGCAGGCGGCGGCGGTGGCGGCGGCTACGCTTGGGGCACAGGACGTCCGCTGGGCCAGGATTAAGAAGCCAAGCAAAGAGAAAGAGAGAGAGAGAGAGAGAGAGAGAGAGAGAGAGAGAGAGATCCATACAGAGATCCATGGAGCGGTGCGAGAACCAAAGTGTCCATGAGCTCTCTCGTTATTTCGAGATGTGTCGACTGAAGTCGCACTTAGCCGGCACACAAGTCGCATTTAATTGGAAATGAATCTCGAAAAGCGCATTTAAACGGATGTGGCGGTACACGACCTCACTCAAACTGGCTTGGCTGGCGGTTGCGTGTTCTCCCTGCCGCCACCAGAACGCAGAGGCAGCGAGCGAGCGTTCCCATACAAAAAGCAACACTAAACGCGGCCAGCGGGCACGGAATGGCGGCAGGACAGCAGCGGCGGCTCGGCGCGAGCGGCGGTGTCGGCGCCGGCGGCGAGGCTCCGCAGCACCACCACCAGCAGCAGCAGCAGCAGCGCGTACCACCGGAAGAGAAGCTGCACCAGTTCGCGATGCATGCGCACTACGCGCAGAGCCAGAGTCTGCTCGCCCAGCAGCAGCAGCAGCAGCTCCAGTTCCAATTTGATCAGCTCCAACAGCAGCAGCAGCAGCAGCAGCAGCAGCAGCAGCAGCAGCAGTACCAGCTCCATGGTGGCGGCGTGCGGTACACGATGGAGGTGATCCCGCCCGCAGCCACGACGCTCATGGAGGTACACCACCACCACAGCGCCGGCGTGAGCAGCAACAGCAGCAACAGCGATCAAAGCAGCAACAATGGCTACGGCATGCTCGGCGGCAAGCAGGTTCCAATGCAGCAACAGGTGCAGCAACAGGTGCAGCAGATGCAGATGGTGCCGTCGACGAGCTACATGACTGTGCCAGTGACAGACACAACAGCAGCGACGATCAGTACGACGACGGCAATGACAGCAGCAGCAGCAGTAGCATCAGCGCCAGCGCCGATGGATCACTCGGAGAGCAGCGCGGCGGCAGCAGCTCCAGCGAATGCAGATATCGGCGCGAATGAGCACGGAGACTTGGGCTGCGCGGAGCACGAACTGCTACCGCTGTCCACCGATTCACCCGTGCCGCCGCAGCTGTACAAGACGAGCAAGATGCGGCGTCCCGAGCTGTGGCAGTTCATCCGGCTCGTGGTGCCGGACCCGCCGCAGATTGCCGCGGGCAAGAAGTACACGAACCAGGACGCGAAGGAGGCGTACTGCCTCAAGTGCAAGCGCATGATGCACTACAACACGGGTAGCAGCAACAACGTGAGTCGCCACATGGCCAAGTTCCACCCGGCAGACCTCGCAAGCTACGAGCTCAAGATGAGCGAGCGCAAGCGGAACAACAACGGCGCGCATGGCAGCGGTGCAGCAACAGGACGGAAGCGCAAGCTGCAACGTGCAGGCAGCGCAGACACCAATGGGGATCTGCACTGCCATCGAGACGAAGAGGACGAGGACGATGAGCTCACAGGCGACGAGTCGGACGAGCACAGGAAGCATTCGAGGATAGAGCACGGAACGACGGCAGCAGCAGCAGCAGCAGCAGGAACAGCAGCAGCAGCCGCAGGACACAGCCCCGAGCGCCAGCGCCACGAGACCGCTCCGCCGACGACAGCAGATATCATCTCGAGCGTCGTGGAGACCGAGAAGCTCAACACGCTAATCGCCAAGTGGGTCTGCAAGCACTACCACCCGTTCGGGATCACCGAGGACGCCGAGTTCCAGGAGATCATCAACTTTGCGATCTCGATGAAGAAGAGCGTGGCGCTGCCGCCGCAGAGCGAGGTGCGCGCGTCCGTCGAGTCGCTGAGCGCGCGCACGCGGCTCGACATCATCCACCAGCTGTCGAGCGAGGTGCGGTTCTTCTCGCTCGCGACCGAGTTCTGGACCACGACGGAGCGCGACGTGTTCATCTCGTTCAGCATCCACTATTTAACCGAGGCGTTCGAGCTGCGGCACTTCACGCTCGACGTGCGCGAGTACAACGGACACTTGTCGCCTGAGGAGCGCAAGGAGCAGGTCGACATGATCCTCACGCGCTGGAACCTCGACCCGCGCTGCATGAACACGATCCTGTGGGACTCGTACAACCCGCCGCCACTGGAGAACGAGTTCCTGCCGCTCCACACCGCGCAGACCGAGAGCGTGGCGCACGTGATCCAGTGCATCGTCGCGCCGATCTTCCACGCGCAGAAAGAGCTCACGATGGACGACATCCCGCTCTTCTTCGTCGACGAACAGGTGAATAACCTCGTGAGCATGATCCCGGCCGAGTTCCAGCACGGCGTGAACTTTCTGCGCGAGCACATTGCGGCATTCCGGGATTTGTCGTGGTTTCTCACCAACCATCCGCGCGCGGTGCTCTGGATGAGCAAGTTCATGGCCGGCTCGGCGCAGATCCGGCTCGTGGTCGACTCGAAGAGCAACTGGCTCAGCACCGTCGACATGCTGCGCCGCCTCTTGCGCAAGCGCGAGGTGATCCGGGACTTCTTCGCGTACATTGAGACGAGCGAGGGCCACGCGGAGTTCCAGAACAGCGGGATCTACGCGCGCACGCCACCGGGAAACGAGCAGTGGTGCGCGATCGAGTGCTTGCTGCTACTGCTGCAGCCGTTCGAGAGCGTTGCGGTGGCGATCTGCAAGGACAAGTACGCGTCGTCGTGCCTGGCGCTCGCGCTGCTGCGGTTCCTCAAGCGCGACCTGGAGAAAGCGACGGACTTCCAGCGCATTTTCGCGAGCTACAGCGCCGAGAACAGCGACAGCGACATCCAGTCGAAGCAAAAGATCGCGGCGAGCATCGAGGTGACGCGCAAGTTCCTTCACGGCCAGTTCCTCGAGCACTTTGCCAAGATCTCGAACGAGTACATGTGGATTTCGCAGCTCGACCCGCGCTTCGTGCGCATGAAGTACCTGAGCGACGTCGAGCGCGAGAACTGCAAGAGCAAGCTCATCGAGCGCTGCATCGGACTCTCGAACTTTCTGCAGAGCCAGAAGGAGAAGTCGCTGGCGGCCGGCGGCGCCGCGGTGCACGAGAACACGACGAGCAGCAGCGCGTTCCTGGACTTCCAGACGACCAAGGACGACCACGACACCAACATCTTCCTCCGCGAGCTGCTGTTCGACGACAACCAGGAGGAAGCGCCGCCGCCGCCGAGCAGCCACGCGCAGCACCAGCACCAGCACCACCACGCGACGTCGACTGCGTCGCTAACCGAGATGCCTGGGATGCACCACCACCACCATGGCGGCAGCGCTGGTGGTGGGTCGGAGGAGCTCAGCCTGACGTTCGAGGAGCAGCAGGAGCTGTTGCGCATGCGCGTGACGGCCGAGGTGGACGTGTACTACCAGAGTGCCGCCGTCGCGCGCGTGCCGGCGGTGCGCGACCCGCTCCACTGGTGGAAGGAAAACGCGCCGCGACTACCGCTTCTCGCGCCGCTGGCGAGGAAGTGGCTCGCGGCGGTGGGCTCCGTGCGTCCCACGGAGACGCTGGAGATCCCGCACACGGGGATGGCGACGTCGCTGTCGCTCGGCGGCAACGGGAGTGCGGCGCCGGCGCACCACCACCACGCGAACGGCGCGGCGCACCACTACGTGGCGGTGCACTGTGACCCGGAGCTAGTGCGCGACATGGTGTTCGTGCACGACAACTGCTAGGACATGAGCGATGTGTGTTGTGAGCGGCTGTTAATTGTTGCGAAGAGACTGTTTGCGATCCAGTTATCTGATATTTGTGATTGGTTTGACCAGCACCGTACTCTCCCCCAGAAGTGCGGTGATCCCGCGTAAGTGCGCTTCGACTCGCAAAGGGGGATCGAGCGCTTGCGTTGGCTCTCACTTCCCCATTTTCACTGCGATAACGAGGAAGCAGCTTGCAGCGCACGCCCGCTCGCCCGCTCCGTCTGCACGTCCGCCCGCCAGCTCTCACACGCACACCCGCACGCCGCCATGCCGAACCCGCGCTTCCCGAAGATCGAGATCCAGGAGCTGCGCGATGACTTCATCAAGTTCGAGCTCTCGGAGACGGACGCGAGCGTGGCGAACGCCATCCGCCGCGTCATGATCTCGGAGGTGCCGACGCTCGCGATCGACCTCGTGAGCATCGAGGTGAACACATCGGTGATGACGGACGAATTCCTGGCGCACCGCCTCGGCATGATCCCGCTCTACTTCGACGGCGGGCTCGAGAACTTCCGCCAGCGCTTCGTGTACTCGCAGGTACCAGCCGCTCGCTGCAATGGCGCGCAGTGTTGTTGATCACGGCAGAGGCAGCCAGCGCTCTGGGGGTTCGTTTGCTGCATGCTAATCCGCGTGCTGCTCTTGTGTGTACATCAGGACTGCGACTGCGACGAGCACTGCCCGAACTGCTCGGTGGAGTTCCAACTGGACGTGCGCGCGGACCAGGGCGTACTCACGGTCACGTCCGAGTCGCTCAAGTCGCTCGACCCGTACATCCGGCCGGTCAACTTCTCGTCTGAAGAGGAGCTCAATAACACACAAGACACCGGTGTGATCATCGCGAAGCTCGGGCCGGGCCAGCGGCTGCGTCTCTCGGCGATCGCAAAGCTGGTGCGTATGGGTTGCGATCGATCCGACGATGTCCATCCCACGACGTGCACGAACTGAACGATCTGCGTGTTGCTATTTGGACAGGGCATCGGCAAGGAGCACGCCAAGTGGTCGCCCGTGGCCGTCGCGACGTTCATGTACGACCCGATCATCACACTCAACCAGGCGGTGCTGAGCACGTACACGCCGGAGCAGAAGGCGGAGCTCTACAAGAGCTGTCCGACCGAAGTCTACGAGACGGACGAGAACTACGACCAGGTGCGTGAGCGTCTTTGAGCTTTCCACCTGCATCACTCTCTTTCTCTCTCGCTCAGCCTCTCTGACATCCTCATGTGCATTCGAACGAGCAGTTCACGGTGGGTGACGCCATGCGCTGTATGTACTGCGACGAGTGCGTGAAGGTGGCCGACTCGTTCAAGGACAATCCGGAGGACGACGCGGCCGTGAGCGTGCGCATGCGCGAAGATAAGTTCATCTTCTCGGTCGAGACCACGGGCCAGCTGCGTCCGGAGGAAGTGGTGATCTGCGCGCTCGACCTCATCCGCGAGAAGCTCTCGTCGCTGAAACACCAGTGCCTCGAACTCAGTCAGGATGACCACGCGGCGTCCGCCCCGATCACGCCGTTCGGCTAACCTTGTCGACAGCGAGATCAGCTTCTCACGACGTTCAAGAGCGACTGCGTGGGGTGGCGATGGCACTCTGCTCGGATCATATATAGCTTCCCCTCTCTCACTCTCTTCCCTATTAGATTATGGTACCTGCATCGGCATTGCTGCTAGTGTCAAAGAGGTGTTAATGGCAAATCCTCACTTTCGCAGCAGCATCACAGCGCATGTCTTCATGAATAGTGCGGCAGGATCTCGATGCTCGCGTCCAGCGTCTGCGAGTTCTCGATGAAGATGGCGGACTGCCCGATCAGCTCGTGCGAGTGTCTACCACATTGCCCACACAGCACAGTCACACACATCAGACGAACAAGCACGGCAACCAGAGATGGATGAGCGCTCCCAACGCCGCGGCCAGCAAGCACAATCTCTTGTCGCACCTGAGTTTGTCGGCGTCGTCAACGGGCGGACTCTCGCAGAGCGAGCCCAGCTGCGGTGACTTGTACACGCTCAGCAGGTTGCCCAGGATATCCGTCGGATGCAGCCGCGTGTCGCGTCCCGTGAGTCCCTGCTGCTGGCTGCGAGCCAGAAACGCGATGTTCTCGTGCAGCATGATCACGCCGCGCTCGAAGCCGATGCTCCCGTCCGGGTACAGCGTGTGGCAGCCTGCGCCTTCGCTCGTGTTGCCGATCGTTGAGAACGAGCCGTTGAAGACCATCGGGTGCGGGTACGTGATTTTGATGTGCTTGACGAGGCAGATGAGCAAGTGGATGACTTTCCCGAGTCCCGCGGCGACCACCTCCGGCGGCATCGCCTCGTAGCGACCAGACACGGGCAGCGGCAGCGATGTGATCGTGCGGAAGAACACGCGAGGAGCGCCGCGGGCTCTGCTCTGCGCTCCTTGCTCAGCGTCACCAGTCTCCTTTTCTGGTGCTGGCACTAGTCCAAAGAGCGCGAACAGCTCGCGGATCTTCTCGCCGCGGACTTTCGCGGCGTTCTGCATACAGCACGAGACAGATCTTAGCGCCCACTACCTCCTCGACGCCACACAGAAGACTCACGAACGAGAAGCGCACCTCGTTCGCCCACTGCACCTGGAGGTCGAGGCACTCGAGCAGCGACGCGTGGAAGCCGCGCGACCGCTGCAGCTCGCTCTGCAGTTGCTGCTGACCCACGTCCAGCCGCGCCGACTGCTCTTCGAGCTTGGACGTCTCTTCCACCACCACTATTCGCTCTGCGCAACAGTCACAACCGCCCGGGCTCAGCGCACTCACCACGCATTCGATACGAACAGGCTGCGATACCGTACCATTGCACAGACGCTCTCTGGTCCTCATCACCTTGTCCGCGAGCACTTCTACTCTCTTCATGCAGCTGTCCAGGCGCTTCTCCGCGTCCACGAGGCTGCTCTTCGACTGAGGAAACGCAGCCACCACCACCACGGCAGACAGACGGGCATCAGCGCCAAGCACACACACCACCAATGCTATCAACAGAGAGACAGATAGAGAGAGCCACACAAAGCACGACCCACGTTGAGCGCGAACTCGGTCTTCTTGCGCAGCACCGCGACGTCCGCCTGCAGCGCCGCGAGCATTGTGCGCCGCTGCTGCAACATGTCGGACGTGCAGCGCGGACAGTAGAAGACGCTGCGCTTACGCGTGCACAGCGCGCACTGCGTCCTACTCTCCATTGTAACTGCTCGTGCAGGAAGGAGCTGCCGTGGGGACGACGACGCACACACGCACGCAGGCAGGCAGGTTTGCTCCTTGGCGTTCTTCGCTTTCTCTGATAATGCGCGATTGTGTCTTCTTTTCTCCCCATTGTCTCAATTTTCAGTGTATACAGCCTCATTTTTCATGCTTATTCATGAAATTCGTGCTTCGCGTTTGAATGTCCATCAGAGTCGACCATTCGCAACCGAGAGACTCTCTCACGGGAACGAGACCTCCAGTAGTTCAACACCTCGCGTGGGCTCTCTCTGCGACACAGGCCGAGCACTCTCGTACCAGCTGCACGCAGCACACAGACAGAAGGCTCCGACTGCACGAAGTACAAACACAGGAAGACAGAAAGCAAGACCAAGTACGAACTGTTCAAATGGGTTGTTCACATCTCAACAACTTTCATCTTTCATCTTTCATCTCACGACACGCATGCATGCATGCAAAAAAGAGGAGAGCCCAATAGCTGCCTCCTCACTCTCACGCACTCACTCACTCACTCACTCGCGCTTAAGGGAGCACCTGGAACTTGCGGTGCTTGGCGGTCTCGATGTCCTGGCCGTGCTCGAGACCGAGGAAGTTGGTCATGATCTTGTTCACGTACGTGTTCTCGTGCACGCCGCGGCACATCTGCTCGACGATCGACGGACCCTTGCAGTAGAGGTTCACGTCCGTGCCCACGTGGCCGATTGTGGTCCAGCCGACGCCGGCAGGCACACTGATGACGTGGCCGAGCTCGATCATGACGTCGTTGAGGTCGCGCTTGCCGTCCACCGCCTTGGCGATCTGCGCCACGAGCGTCTTGGAGCTGGCCTCGGCGAGCGACGTGACGTTCGTGTACGTCTTGAGCAGGTCCGTGGACGCCTTGAGGATGCTCGCCTTGCACGTCTCGTTGGCACCCGCGGCGCAGTCCTCGGTCTTCCACACCGCGTCGAGCTTCTCCTTCATGGCCTCGGTCGACATCGTCTGTTTCTGGAGCGCCGTCGGGAACCACACGTACGGCGAGTCGCGGCCGAGCGTGAGACCGCCCGTGCCGTGGTCCGCCGCCGAGAGCAGCGCCGTGTTCGGCGAGTTCTCGAGGAACTCGTTCACGACCGCGAAGGACTCGTCAAACGTGATGGCTTCCTTGGCCATGGTGCCCGGGTCGTTCGAGTGGCCCGCGTGGTCCACGCGAGAGCCCTCGATCATGAGGAAGAAGCCGTTCTTCTTCGCCTGCGCGTTGTTCTTGAGGATGCTCAGGATCACGTCGACCATCTCCGGGAGGCTCGGCTCGCGGGCGTTGTTCTGCTGGTTGGATCCCTGCAGGCGCGCACGATCCACCTCGTACGTCATGTGGCTCTTGTGGAAGAGACCGAAGATGCGCAGGTTGCCCGACGCCTCGCTCTTTGTCTTGTAGTCCAGCAGCTGCTGGTAGTTCTTCACCACCGAGTAGCCGGCGCCAGTGAGGTCCGCGAGCATGCTCTCGTTGAAGTGGCGCAAGCCGCCGCCGAGCAAAAAGTCAAGGTTCTTGTTGTTCACGTACTGGCGCGCGATCTCGTCCTCGTCGTCGCGCTGGATCACGTGCGCCGCGAAGGACGCCGGCGTGGCGTGGGTCACGCGGCTCGTGACCACCATGCCGGTGATCATGCCGCGGGCCTTGGCCGCCTCGAGCACGGTGCCGAGCGGCTGCTTGAAGTGGTCCACGCCGATCGCCTCGTCGTACGTCTTGTAGCCCGTGGCGTACGCCGTGGCCGAGGAAGCCGAGTCCGTGATGTAGGACGTCGACGAGTGGGTCTGAATCGTGCCCATGACGTACGGGTCGATGTGCAGGCGCTGCTTGAGCGTCGGGTCGAGCACCGTGCGCGCGAGCGTGAAGATGTTCGGGCCGGTGCCGTCCGGGATCATCATGATGACCGAGCGCGCGTCGCCCTGTTCCTCGTCGAAGCCGTAGTTGTAGTCGAGCGTCTTGTACTCGAAGCTCTTGGCGAGCGTCGACGTCGGCACGAGCGCCACGACGACCGCGGCGATCGCGAAGAAGATCTTGACCATGCTTGCTTGCTGAGGGCGGCGGTGGTGCGTAGTTCCGGGTCGCTGGAAATTTGAAGAATGAGTGAGTGCGTGAGGCTCGGGACGCTCCGCCCAGCAGACTGAGCTCTCGGAGCTGTCGGAGCTCATGGCGCTCGGCTGGCGCTGGCGGGCGAAAGAGCGCGCGCGCGGGTATCGTTGGCGGAGATGCGCTGCATGTCAACGAGTGCAGACAGGCAAGGCGAGGGGGTCAAATCCTCCGTGAGATTCGCGCTTGAAGCTCCGGAGCTGCTGGCCGAGCGAGCGCTGGGTGGCTGAATCTGGAGGTCGACGAGCAGACAAGTTGAAGCGCGAGATTCGGGATGTGCAGAAAAGAAGCGGCGTTGGCTGAGCCGCACCAGGTCTCGGGGGCGGGTTTGGCTCGAAACTGCGCGATGTGCGTGTCGACTTGCGCAGGGCACTGGGTTTTGAGAGGAGCGATTAAATAAGCACTTTTCGTCTGAAAAAGCTCGGCTTGCGTCATTGCCCCGGCGATTCCATACACACGCGAGGTCGGTCCGCACGAGAGCGGCTTTTAATTCGGCCGACTAAACGCGAAAACTAAGAATCACCGCGATTCGCAAAACGGGCCGCGAATCTCGGCGCGAGTGCCACTGTTCGACAGCCGAGCCATCAGGATGTCGACCGATCTGGCTGGCTGGCAGCAGCAGCAGCAGCTCGGGTTTGACGCTCAGTGCGAGTCGCCAGTCGCGTCCGGACCGAGTACTGTGTGGGAGAGCGAGCGAGCAGATACTGGCTTACAACCACCGCGCTGGAAACGGTGAAGTGATCTGCCCAAGCGCAGAGAACCATTTGCCCTGCTGGCTTGCTTACCATCATTGCCCACCGCGCAGAAAGCAGGTTGACTAATGGTGGAGCGGTGTCAAAGGCGCGTGACTGCCGTGCTGTTGCGCCACGAATTTCGAAACGAGAGATTCGCGGGGGATTCCTGCTCGCGAGCGCCGTTCAGTTTTGCTCGGCGGCTGCTGTGCCAAGCGGTGCCGCGTTTGAGCTGCGAATCTGAAGGAGGCCGATCTGCCGCTGTGAGAAACGTGAGGCGGACTGAACGAATGGTGAAAAGCGAGTATCCGCTGCGCTCTGATGTCTGAACTCACTGGTTTGTAAGTCCGTGATAGATAGACAGTGCAAGGTGCCGGGCCAGCATTTTGATACACCCAAGCGCCAGAAGCGCGTCGCCGTCCGAAAGAAGCGCGCTGCTGCACAGGCGCGCCAAGAATCCTTACATGAAGTCTATTGCTGACTCGCTATGGAGATCGCGTGCTATTAGCGGCTCGTGATCATGAGCCCACTCCAATCAATCTACTGCGTGCATGTCGGATCCCTGCTCTTACACAAGTGTGTGTGCGCGGCTTCTTTGAAGGCTGTCAATCTGTCAACATTCTCTCATGATCGACTGAAACGACTAATGCTCACCATCCATGAGCGGATGAGTGGCAACGACGAAGACATTCGCCACCATCCCAGGAGACGAAGTCCAAGCGGCGGGGCAAAGGAGCAACAGAATGAGCATTATGTGGCACAGCTCCAACCACGGCGATCCGTGCTCGACCGACCAGCTTCGTGGAACCAAGCCCTCTTCGCACTCGAACTCTCACTCAAGCATCGATGGCAGCGACACAGTCGCGGCGTCCTCTTGGCGTGGAGCATCACCCGCAGCATCGTCTTCTTGCTCCTCTGGCAGAACCAGAACCTCCGCAAGCACCAGCAGGAAGAACTGCCAGATACCCTCGAGCCCAGTGGCACCTGGTCGACAGCCGCCTCCGCATCCGCCTCCGCCACGCTCTCCATCGCGCCATCGCTGCAGAAGACACCGAGCTCCGCAACTCGTTCATCTGACTCGTATCCATACTCGCTCAGTCTCCATTCTAGAATGTGCAGCAGCCATGACTGCATGTGAAGATTGGTATGAAGCTGGGCAGAATATGTAGGGCTGTGGTGGCTTGGAGCTCGGTGGGGGCTTGGGAAACGAGAGTGTTAGCTTGGAAGCGCTATCGTGCCGATGAACTCCCAAGGGCATCCCATGGCAGTGTATGGAACGGCGGATTGCTCTTTTTGACCAATCAGCAAGTCGCCTGGTGTTTTCACCATCTGGGCCGATCTGATGAGGAGAGATCAATCGACACCATCCGCAAGAAGAAGCGCGAGCTCGACGAACGACGAGGCACGAGCAACGCTAAGAGCAGCGCTACGAGCCACGCCACAAGTAGCCGCCAGCAGAAGGCATCGGTAATGGATCTCCATGCACTCTCCTCCCTTCTCCGATGCAGCCCCACCTCGCTGTGTCTCTCAGCGCTGTTTCACATGCTCACCACCGTGCTTTCTTGCCTGCGTTTGTGACAGCGTAGATGGCTGCGCTGACGTTCGTCCGCGGGTACTTTGCGCAGAGCGAGGCAGCGCAAACGGATGAGTCTGTCGCCCCCGCTCTGCCGCTGCGCATGGGGCTTCTCGAAGGCAAGAGCTGGGCAGACGTGAACGAGCTCGTTTGCAGCAGCAGCCACGCGACCGATCGACCGAAAGTGAAGCTCGTCCTGCTGCTTCGCCACGGGGAGGGGATCCACAACGCCGACAAGGCGCGCGTGGGCGACGCAGCCTGGGAGAGCGAGTACCAGTTCCTGTCGACGTACATCGACGCGCCACTGACAGAGCTGGGCATCGCGCAGTCGCAAGGCGCGGCCACAGTGCTGGAGGAGCAGATCACCAGCGGCGGGCTGCACATCGAGCGCGTCATCGTGTCGCCTCTCGACCGCACGCTCGCCACCTACGCGCACGCGTTCGCGAACCTGCCGCAGTTGCCCGCGACGGCGCTCGAGATCACGCGCGAGACGCTCGGCGTGTGCCCGTGTGACCAGCGGAACGCCATGCGGAGCAAGATCGCCGTGTACCCGCAGGTCGACTTCAACAGCATCCGCGACGAGGAAGACGTGCTCTGGCGCACGGATCACCGCGAGAGCGACGCGGAGATCGAAGCGCGCGCGCTCCAGTTCCTCAGCGACGTGTACTGGCACCGACCCGAGAGTCACGTCGCCGTGGTGTCGCACAGCGGCTTCAGCCGCGCGTGCTTCCGCGCGCTGGGTCACCGCCACTACCGCCCGCAGAACACCGAGTTCGTCCCGCTGCTGCTCACGGCCGCGCCGCCGCAGTAGACAGACAGTCATAGACAGGTATCGTATCATATCCGCATTGCCGTACACTGCTCATGCTTCGCATGTCAAAGTCGTGCTGCAAAAACATACGTTCCTTCAAAACTGCGGCTGTAATACTACAGTCCGCCTCACTTGTCGAACGTCTCCAGGAAGCTCGCGGACCACTTGCGCGTCGTCTGGTCCATGATCTGGTCCACGAACGCGTCGATCGGGTGGATGATGAACGGGATCACGCCGAGCCCGATCGCGGTCGGCATCCAGCGGCGCACCAGCGGCGAGCTCTTGGCCGTCTGCTGCACCACCGCAGAGCTCAGCGCCACCTTGACAGCACTACACGTCAGTACGCCGTCACACGCAGCTTTTGGTCTACTATACCAGCGACCTTACCACGCGGTTGATCGTGAAGCCCGGAATGACCACGCTCGCCTGTGGACACACAGCACAGCACAGGAAGCACACATGGTCAGCTCATGCGGCACTGCTGCTTCTCCCCACACGCACATCCAGCAACGATCGCCAGCATGGCAAAACACAGCACCATGGTCTGCCAGAGCAGCGTGTCGACGGCCGCGTCCGCGATCACGGCGTTGCGCTTCGCGTCCGAGAGCTGCTGCTTCTGCGCACTCGCCTTCGCCTTCGCCGCCTTGTCCGCCGTGTCGCCCAGCACGTACGCGAACGCGAGCGCGTAGGACGGCACAACGAGCCGCGGAGAGATGGGGCGGAAGGACTCGCCCAGCTCGTTCGAGTAGCCCAGGTAGCGCACGAGCGAGTCGCGCCAGATGTCCACGGGCGGAGTTGGCGCACTCGCGTCCGCGGGGCTGCTGCCGGTTGCCATCGTCGTGCTCCAGGAAATGCCGGAATGCATCTGGGCGAAATGGATAGCCACACAGTGCACGAAAGAAATACACAACCGTTTTTAAATGGAGAAGGAGCGCGAGCGAAATAAACGACCGGCTTTAACAGGGTCTTGGCTCTGTAAACTACCGAAGATTTCGTAAACTACTTTACCACGCATTACAGCAGGATAGAATCTGAGATTCGTGCGGTCGGTCGGTCCATAGTTGGGCCAAGATTAAAAATCGGCTACAAAGACACGATTCTTACCTGCGCTATGTGCTGGAAGGAGGTAAGAATCGTGTCTATGCAACCGGCCTTTTCTCTTCCTTTCACTATGGACCGACCGACCGATCTTATCCCACTTTCTTCCCTGCCATAACGGGTATCGTACCCGTTAATCTTAGTTAGAAAGGAAATCGTTTTCAGAGGATTATCGACGCCACAGCGTCATCATGGGGGCCACTATTGAGGCGGGTCATTTTGCAACAGCAAATGTATCGAATCTAAGGGGAGCAAATATCTATACTCTAATACTGGACCAATCACAATACAGAGTGAAGACGGTAAATCCCACGATGAACCGTCAGTAAACCGTCAGTGAACCGGAGCCGCCAGTAAACCGTCTTTTAACCGTATGTGAAGAGACGGTTAAGGACGTGCAAGGTCTTGGGAGCGCAACTGCGAGCTGATTGGCAGGCGGAGCGCGGGTGGGTCTAAACTCCGCTTTTGAAGCTTTCGATTGGCCGACAGCCGGCTAGGGTTCGCAGACTCCACTACTGACTTGGTTTTTGTATGAAATAGTGGCACTTGGATTTTGAGATTTTGAGTGCCACTATTTCATACAAAAGCCAAGTCAGTAGTGGAGTCTGCGAGCCCTAGCCGGCTCTCGGCCAATCGAAAGCTCAAAAAGCGAGGGCAAGGTTACGCAAACCTACCCCCTCCACCTGCCAATCTGCTCACAGAAACGGCTCCCAAGACCGCCACGCAGCGTTTTCATTGGATAAAACTACTTCATACAAATGCCAAGTTAGTGTCAGCTCGGACGGCGATTGGCCCAAAATTTAGCTGATATATCACAACAAAATCGATATCTGAATACTCACAATTCGATTGTTGAATTACGTCTGTCTACTTTTGAAAAGCTTGGTGATTGCGTCATCATCCCGAACGTCCCGAACGAACATTTTTTTGACGGAGTTTGAGGTTAAACCGGACAGATGACGCAGCCCATTTTTAGTGATCATTTTCAAAGGGTTACGAGAAAAGAGAGGAATTGACGATTTGATCATGATCTTCTTAAACAGTCTTTATAAATGAGAGGATTTCATAAAAAGTTGTATCGGATTTGGCACAGGAACTGCCAAAAACAAAAACTTGAGCGATCGAATCATCCTGATTTTCACGATGGATAGTTTTGATACATTTTCTATTGTCCGTCTGCCCAAGTTTCGACAAGCAGTTTGGCTCGGAATCGCTATGTTA
>JAADWH010000173.1:0-37816 GCA_023335995.1 Globisporangium nagaii
CTCTCTCTCTCTCTCTCTCTCTCTCTCTCTCTCTCTCTCTCTCTCTCTCTCTCGTTGCTGCTGCTGCATTTCACTGGCTAAAAGCAAACGCCGAGGTGGTGAAATGTTCAGACACGTGGCGGACGACACTCCCTCTCTGCGAGGTGATGTGGTGCTTCACGGCCTTGGGACATGTGCCGCGAGTTGCTTAATTTGTTGAGAGAGAGAGCATGCGGCGCCTCTCTTCCTGCAGAGACATGAGCGGTGGCGGCGGCGGCGGCGCATTCTCGTGTTCGCTCACATCTGAATTCTCGCAAAGTGGCAACCGCGTACCACCGCCGCACTCTGCGAGCCCCACTGTGCCCGGCGAGTGCTCTTCGCTCGAAGAGTGCAGCATTAGCACTGCGCAGGTTGCTTGATAACGCCAATCGCACCGATGCCGGCAAGGATCACGCACCGCGTCAACTCCAAACTGTCCACATGGAAAGCCGCTGGTCCGCCGCGGGAGTTGTCGGAACCGTATGCATTGCGGCGCTGGCGACCCAGCTCGCTCGCTGCACCAAGCGCTCCATGCGCTATTGTGAGCGCTCGTGTGACTTCGTCGACAGAGCGCCACATCGCACAGCGCGGTGGTCACATTGAGATTCTGATTGCAACACCACAAGAAAGTCCGAAAGCGTACCTTGTCTGCGCTGAAAAAGCCAGGCGCGCACTTAAGAAGGTGGCTACATCGAACATTCCAAAAAAGACATATCGACAGCCATCAAAATGGAAGCTCACTGAGCTGCGTTGCTCCGGGCTCTGCGACGCACATTTGCTTCTCAGAGTCGAGAAGCATTGTCCACGGACGGTAAATCTGCATTCATTTGCGGCGACTGCAAGCAGCTCAAACTCGCGGATTCAGGTTTGGTAATTTTGCTAGGCAAGTTGTCCCCAAACACTTTCTCGCTGGACGTTTTCGAACTTAGTGGAGGCATTGAAGTGTAAACCTGATAGGGATTTTATTTTAGTAAAAGGTATGCATAATAGAGTATATTACAAGATACCAGTGATTTTTACAAAAAAATACTAAAGTGTCCTCGTTTCACTTTATGGTCAAATATTCCAGTTCATAACGAAGTTCATAACGAAGTGCGAGCCCCCTGATTCCTCCACGTAATTGAGCGCGCGAGCGATGCGGACCTCGGCGTCTCCCTCCGGCTTCGCTGCGCGCGGCACGAGCAGCAGCGGCGGTACAGACGGCTTGACCGGCAGCAGCGCTAGCAGCCGAACCAGCAGCGGCGGCGGCATCCACGCAGAAGACGCGCTCGCGGCGGCGTTCGGCAGCAGCAGCGACGCCAACGACGACGAGTTCGGCGCGTTCGCGGCCGCAGCGCCTCCAGCCCCCGCGCTCTCGCCTCCCGCTACGAGCGACTACTACGCGGACGTCTTCGGCGCATCAGCGTCGTCTTCTACAGCCTCCGCGTCGTCGCTAATGGCATCCGCCCCTCCGCTCTCGGCGTCGTCCGTGTCGGTCTTTTCGCAGTCGGGACTGTCGGAGATCTCGTTTGCGGACGACGAGTACGACAGCCCGTTCGCTGACATTGTGAACGAGCCGCCCAAGTCAGCAGGCGCGTCGCGAGCAAGCAGCTTCAGCCACAGCGGCACCGAATCGGGGTTCGAGCCTGTGCAGCAGACTCAGCCTCAGCAGCAGACGAACGGCGGGAGCATCGAGATCGGTTCGCCGCTGCTGTCGTTCTCGCCCGTCGCGACGCTCTCGTCGCTGTCCACAGCGTCTGCGGTGCCAGATGTCTTCTCTGCGAGCGTGGACGTGTTCTCGCTGAGTACGACGAGCGTCTCTAGCGCGCCGCCAGCAGAAGCGGAGCTGCTGTCGTTCTCGCCACTGGCGCTCTCGTCCAGTGCTCCAAGCGGCAGTTCCGGCCTGCTCAGTTTCGCGCTCGATACGCCAGTGCCAGCAGCGTCGCCAGCATCCAGCGCTGGGTCGTCGAAGCTTGCGCCGCGGTTCTCGCTGCCGCCGCCTCGTGCCGCGACGATGGCATCGGTCAGCCCAGGCGCTGCGAGCGCAGCAAAGGCGGCGTCGTTCTCCGGCCAAGTGTCCGTCGGCGAGCTGCTCTCGTTCTCTCCAGTCGCGAGCGCGCCTGTCTCGTCGTTCTCAGATAGCATTGGGAGTAGCGGGGTAGGCGGAGCGTCGATCTTCGGCGACGACGAGCTCTTCAGTTTGTCAACCACCGACATGACGATCGATCTGAGCGCAGAAGCGTCAGCGGTACCATCACTGACAGCAGTAGCAGCAGAGCCAGTTGAAGTTCTATCAGCAGCGTCGTCTCCAGCAGCAGCGACAGACTCGACTCCTTCGCCGTTTGACGATTCGATGATCCAGGACTTCACTGTGAGCCAGAGTGCGGCATTCGAGGCGAGCGCAGTCCCAGTAGTGGCGGCAGACGAAGAAGAGGACGCGGCAGTAGCAGCTCCCAGTCTCGCGTTCCTTGATACTGATTTCCAAGAGGTTGACGTCCAAGAAGCGGAATCCGAGTTTCAAGCTCTGGAAGCTGAGCTGCTGGAGCAGCCAGAGAGCCCAACAAGCAGCGAGCAGCAGTCCTCGAGCGACGATCAACTCACTGCTACTGGCGTCGACGAAACCCAGCAGAGTTTGAGCGTCGATGGCGCTAGCAGCGCTGACGACCACTCTGACGAGCGCAGTCCAGTTGCAGAAGCGCCTCAATCAACTCCTGACGCTCAGCGGCTCTCGATTCCGTCGCCTGTTGGCTACTCGCAGTTTGAGTTCATCTCTCAGGGCTTCTCGCCGCAAGCAGGATCCGAGGCGGCGAGCACGCCGACTGGGCTTCCTGACGGCAAAGGAGCAGCCGAGTATGCTTCGTTCTCCAGCAGCAACGCCAGCGACGACGGCGCAGACGCTGGAGAGCAGGACGAAGAATCTGCAGCTGCCAACCCTGCTGCTGGTATCAGTCCGACAGAGCTGCAGCGTGAAAGCGAGCTCGAGCAGGCTGCCGAGTATGGAGGTTTTGAGTTCTCTGCGTTGCCAGAATCGTCGCCATCAGCTACGGACGAGCAGTCAGTGGACGCGACGGACGGCAGTCCCAAGTCTGACGACTTTGATGCGTTCGGCGAGTCACCAGCGATCGCCACTGGCATTGTGGAAAACGGTATCAGCGGAGATCAGGTGTCCGCAAGTGCGATGGCCGACGCTGCTGACGACGATGCCTTGGGAGGCTTCAGTGCTGCGCCAACGAGTGAGTCCACGTCGAGTTCATTCCCAGCGATGGCACTGACGGCGTTCCTAGTAAACGACAGCAGTGCCGGTGATTTCGGAGGCTTCACGTCTGGCTCATTTGGCGGCGCTGGTGACGACACCGCTGACGACTTTGGAGACTTTGCGCAGAGCTCGAATCCGCTGGGTGGAGACGACGATGGCGATGACGGCTTTGGCGACTTTGGACAGAGTTCTGGTGGCGATGGAGGCGATGGAGGCGACGACGGCTTTGGCGACTTCGGACAGAGTTCGAACGCTGTGGGAGACATGGACGACGATGACGACGGATTTGGTGGCTTCCAGCAATCCGCCGTGTCAGGAAGCAGCAGCTTTGGAGCGAGCAGTGACGATGACTTTGGTGATTTCAGTGCACCACCACCGGCTCCAGTTGTTGCACCATCGTCGTTCGCGCCCGTGACTGCCGCCGCTGCATCGATCAGCACTCCGTCTACTTCTTCGAAGCAGGAGCTGGACAGTTTCTTCCTCCAAGCGTTCCCAGTTTACGCGACGCCGACTCCGCTGGACATCACCTCGTCGCCTCAAGCGCCAGCGCTGCCTTCCTACAACTCCAAGGATATCTTCCAAGACAAGGTGTGTGTATTAGAGTGAGGATGTATGCCTGCCTGCCTGCCTCAGGCGTCTCATTGTTGTCTCTCTGTGTCTGTCTGTACGCTGATAGCATGCGCGATCGAGTGAGTTGGTGGCGACCATTTACAGGTCTGCCGTGGAGAGCTACTTCCAGGACTCGTCATCTGCCATCGGCTCGACTCTGATGGGCACCGAGCACTTTTCGTCGGAGCTCAAGGCGCTCCGCCTGAAGCACCTGAAGTATGTCTTGACCGAGAAAATCCAAGAAGCTGCTCGACACGACGGGATCTTCCCGCACGGCTCCGAGAAGCACCACGTGCTGCTGTCTCTCGTGAACTCGGACGACGAGCGGAAGATGCGCGACGCGCTGACGAGTGTCCAGGACTCGCTCTTCAACAGCTCTGTGAACGACGCGATGATGCGCATCGCGCGACAGGCGGCGCTGTCCGCGAAGGCGAAGATCGCGGAGCAAGCCGCGCACCAGCAAGCGAGCAGCAGGGGCTCTCTGCTCGCGACGACGCGCCAGCTGTTGTCGAGGAGCGGCGGCAGCGGCACAGCAGGAGCAGGTACTACAGGCAGAGCGAGTGACTCTGCTTCCTCCGCATCACTCGGTGTGCTGACTCCAACTGGTGCCTCTGTTCATAAACTCTCTCGCTTCGCATTTGCAGGGAGTCACGACAACGACGCGACTGCAGGATCGTCAAGCCACGCGAATGGATCCGGAAGCGGCGGGGACGACTCGGGCGGCGAAGCCGAGAGTGGCGGCCGCAACAGCTACGACGCAGATGCGGGTCGCAACTCGAGCAGCGGCGGCAGTGGCGGCGGGCTGATGAAGAAGTTCCAGGACCGCTTCTCGTCCTTTTCGTCGTCTCGCAGTCGCACCCGCTTGGTGAGTCTCCGGCGCATGGGCCAATCTGGCGAGGACGTGCGCAAGATGGAGCTCAACATGGACTCGATCAGCGGCGGTCTGGACGAAGTCAAGTGGAAGTGCGCCGTGTTCCTCTACGACGTGGACGAGGTGGCGCAGGTGGCGCCGTCGCAGATCAGCATCCTGTCGTACCCTGGGAAAGAGGTGCTCGCTGCGAAGAGCGACCGCACGGCGCTGATGAAGTTCTTCAAAGCCGGCGCGATCTGGACGATCGACATTGGCGCTTCGAACAACGACGTGCTGAACGAGTGGTAAAGAAATCAAGCTACACCTGTGCATTTGTTTGTCTGTCTGTACATCGGCGACCTCAACGTGACTCGCCATCGGTAGCTCATGCAGTGCCCGAAGAAGACGAGGACGCACTGGAGTGGCAGAGGCGAATGATGTCGCCAGCAGTCTTCGCAGTCTGCTCCTTGGTGGTGTTTGCTGGCTCCTTCGAGGCGCTTTTCACACTCGGCAGCTTTGACGCCGCGCCTTTCCCGCCACCGCCCGCCGCTGACATGCTCTTCACTTTCTGGTGAAGCCGCGCATTCTCAACGAGCCATCGACCCACGCGCGCGTTGTTCGTCTGGCACCGCAAACAGTTCTTCAGCGTGAGCAGCACTCGCAGCACCACGATGCTCTCTGGTGTGTTGAGCTCCAGACTCGTCAGCACCGCGCTGTTGCAAAAAGGGGAGCGAGCGTCAGTTGTCAAGCCATCGAGAAGCAGCGGGCGACGAGCAGCACCGAACAATGCCAAGCCCACCGTGCGACAGCGTCGTCCGTCTTCTGCTGCTTCGAGCGGGTGAAGATCACATCGTTGAGCTTTTCGCCAAATATCTACAGATCAAACGCACGTGGCATGTGAGACCGGCTCGAAGCGTGGCGATCATGGAGCACATCAGGAGCTGTTACCTGGGACAGATACAGCAGACACCTCGACGCCAGCTCTGCCACATCGTCATCAGCACTCTCCTCGTGCTGCGAGTTTGTGGATTTGCACACTTTCGATGGCGACTCCTGCGGCTGCGGCGACTGAGCTCCTTGCTGCTGCTGGCGAGCTGCGCACAGCTTGATGATGAGAGGACCACAAAACACCAGCTTCTCGAACTTGAGTGGCGCAGCCGGTGGCGATCGTCCAGCCTTGCGCAGCTTCTCGTAGCGACCGAAGAGCAGCTGGTAGAGAGCCGCAAGCAAGTCGCTCAAGCTCGCAACGAGCATCTCGGATCCAGCGAACTCGAGTCCCGCGAGCAAGGCTTCCACGATCCCCTTCGCATACAGCTCGTCCAGCGTCGCCTTCTTCGAGTCGACGAGCATTTTCACCAACTTTGTCGCGCTCGAAGGCAGCGAGTGGAAATCGAGTTGTTGCGGCGCTTTCAAGAGCGCGATCACTGGCTCCGTCAGCTCGGCCGCGTCGATCTCCTTCAGCAGCAGTGAATCTCGAGACACCAAGCCGAAGAGCAGCTCGATCGCAAAGCGCCACACGTTTTCGTTCATCCCTGAGCTCGTGAGGAGAGACCGAAAGCACGGGAGCAAGTGCTCCTTGATGAGCGCGTCGCGGAGCTGCTTCTCGCTGTCTGCGATGTCGTAGTCGCAGTGCAGCAGCGCCACGTACATGATTCGGATGCAGTTCGCGTGGAGATCTTCTTCGAAATCCCCGGCGTCAGTCGTCGTCCCATGCAGCTGCAGAGCAACCGCCGGCAGGAGCTGCGTAAACAGTACCTCGACCTCCACCGACAGCAGCGCGTCGACTTCGCTCCCCGTGCCTTGAAACAGCCGCAATAGGATCTCCGACACTGCGACTGCGACCTTGGTGTCTTCAGATCCACTGCTCAGCGTCTCGTTCGGAAACGTCACGAGCAGCTTCGCCATCAGCCGCAAGAAGAACGTGTACTCCTTGCCTTCGTTCGCGACAAAGTAGCTCACGAGCTGCGCTTTGCACATCGGGTTTCGCAGCACCGAGTCGAACAGGTGGAATGGCGCAGACGACACAGTCTGCCGGCTGTGGGCTCGGTCCTCAATGGCATCGTCGCTGTCGTGCGTCGAGATGCAGTCCGCACTGAGCTTCAGCGCCGTCCGAATCGAAATCTTGACCAAGTTGAGCGCACACTGCAGCATGTACACATCGACAGCAGACATCCGCGAGTGGCGGCTGTGAGATCCGCTTGTAGACGTCGGCGACGACGATGACGACACATCCGTTTGGCTCGTGCTCATGCTGCTTGTCAGCGACGTGCCGTCACCGTTTGCATCAGGCTGGCGACGCAGTTGCGACGCGAATGGCAGCAAGGTGCGATCGACCAGATCCAAGAAGCGCAGTTGGATGCACCCCGAGGCGAACGGTTTGTTCAACTGCACGCCGAGGTGGATGAACAGCATCGCCTTCGCACGCAGCAGATTCGGAACTCCGCTCTCTTCCTGTGCGTAGCGCCTTCGATGCCCACTCGCGCCATTCGCATCGTCTCTCGCCGCGGAGTCCTGTACAGTGTGAGCTCCATGCTGCTGCGAGTCATCTTCGTAGCGCGACCGTTTCTCCAAAATTGTCGCGAGAACGGAGAACGACGACACGCGCTCAAGTAGCGCGGCTTTGCCTGCTTCGACTGCTGCCAGATCGCGGTTGTCTTCGTTGCCTCGATCAGTCGTCTTTAGCTCCAGCACCGAGTTCAGGATATTGAACGACGCGATCGCCAACTCGCACGAAGGCTGCTTCCCAGCGATGCCCAGCCAGATTGCCTGGAGGACGTTCAGTTTCGAGATCAGCAGGAAGATCGTCGCTCTTGTGCGAGCTGGGATCTGAGACAGCGACGACGGCGTCCTCAAATGCCGAACCAGCTGCGCGATCGCCTGTGCGGTGGTGATCCGCAACGAAGTCAGCGATATATCGTCATTCTCTGTTGACAGCTGGACCAGCCCTTTCACCAGCAGCGTGGCGACCTGCTCGCTGACGAGAGGGCGAAGCAGAGTTCCGGTGCAGTGGATGAGCATGTTGCAGACGGTGCGCGCTGCGTAGTGGCGAAGCACGAGATCTTGGTCGTCGAGCAAATCGATCACGCACTCGAGTCCAGCGACGGGAAAGTCCCAGTCCTTCTGCGTGGAGACGTAGAACAGCAGCTCACCGAGACACGACAAGGAGCGCCGTCGAGTCAGCTGCCGTGCTTTCCGATCGTCTTCAGTCTTGGCGAATCGTCCATTTGGAGCTTCACGGGTGACCTGAGTCAGAGTCGACACCAGTGCTTGCAGTTGCTCCGGCGATGACGGCGCGATAAATGTCGCGAACCGAAACATCACGCCGAGATCGAGGCACACCACCGGCAGCACCGCGATGCTCGCAGCCGTCGTCGATGTTGACGCCAAGCTCGACACCATTCTCGCCAGCATTGCCAGGATCGAGCTGTTGACGATCACGTTCGCGAGCTTGGAATGCAGACAGAGCGTGAAGAGATACCCCAGCACACTGCACTTCTCCGTCGCAGACGCTTGGCTTGATTTAAGACTCAGGTACACCTCCTTCAGGTGGTTCTCCAGTCTCTCAGTGTTGCACGAGAGCAGCTCGTCTGCCGACATCGTCTGAAATCGGAGCTCCTCCGTTCGCACAACAGGAGTTGAGATCATCTCAATCTCATCGCTGTACACGATAGGCTTGACGGCGGAGTCTGCTGCAGTGAACATGAGCTTCGACGCTTTCTTCAAGCCGGCGCCAGGCTTTCCGTCTCGATCGAAGATCCCGTCAAAGCGGATCTGGCTCCTTGCTGGAGCGCGCCTCATCGGTGCAGCTGGAGCTGTTCGCGGCGCTCGCACTCTGGATGGAGGAGGTGTCTCCATCCTCGTATCCGAGTCACTTTCCAAAATGCCTCTGCTGAGATTCCGCTGGAGGCGACTCTTGTTTGTTGGCGCTTGGGGTCTTTCATCGCTCTTCGGCTCGATGTGCTGACTCGGTCGCGCACTTTGCCGCGATGAACCAGTCGCCTTCACTGGAGCGGTCACCGGGCGAAGCGCAGGTTTGCTTTGCTGAAACAAGCTCAAGTCTTCCAGTTCCTCCTCCCCTTCCTCGTCTTCGTCTGATCGAGAGGAATCTCCGTCATCTTCTTCATCTGCGCCTTCAGTTGTGCTGCTGCTGCTGCTGCGACTTGTGGTTTCGGTTGACTTCGTCTCGACATCTTGATGAATGCTCTTTGCGTCCGTGTCGCCCGATTGCTGATTGTTCTGGTGGACGCTGCTGCTCTCCGGCTTTGGGCTGCTTGCGGAAGAGCTCTCTTTCACTCGTCGAGTTAGCCTTCAGCACAGTTTCCAGTCAGTTCAAGAGAAGCGTTCGAAGCGTGACTGGATACGAACGCAAACGGTACACTGCCAGCAGTACCTGCTTGCGGAAGCGAAGAGCTCCTGCTGAGGCATCGGGAGCTTCGCTAATGGAGGCAGTCCTGTCCAGAACGGGTGGTCAATCAGCTCGTCCCTGCATCCAGGTGTTGTAGGCGAGTTCGAATTAGAGTGCGAAAATGCGATGGGGAGGTTGTTGATTCGCATGAAGTTCATACCAAGTGATGCGCTTGTACGGATCTTTCTCGAGCAAGCGCTCGAGAAGCGACCAGAACGACGGGCACATATCGCAACCTGGCGCTGGAAGCTCTAGCTTGTCCGTTTGGATCTAGCATCACGACAGAAAAACATGTGAGCACTTGGATTTGGCAGGTAGTAGGCAAGCTAGTCTCGATGGAGAGTGCTCACAGCACGACATTACCATGCGAGCAAGCTCGGAGAAGTTGGTGTGCGTGAACGGCTGCCGACCGACACAGAGCTCGTACAACACGCAGCCCTGCAACGTAGCAGCACCACATCATTACCAGATACACGAAGACGAGCAACAGGAGGCTTGCGAGCCCGTACCAGAGCCCAGAAATCGGATGCAAAGCTGTGGATCGCAGGCTGGTGGAAAAGCTCGGGAGCCATGTAGTTTGGCGATCCAGGGGCGAGCTGAGTGCAAGCGAAGACACAATGTCAGTGCGAGCAAAACACGAGCCCAGCAATCAATTGCCAGAGCGGCAACTGCGTGTGGGTACCGACCGGCGCACTGGTGTTTGTCTCTTTCGACGGAATCCGTCGCGCGAGTCCAAAGTCTGCGAGCTGTGAGAGTGCGCACAGGTAGTTAGTTAGTGCATGCGACTGAGAGTCTGTCGTGCTGCAGAGCTCGCATGTCACCACGCCGACACACCTTGAGCGATCCGAACTCGTCAATGAGGATGTTCGCAGGCTTGAGGTCGCAGAAGAGGATGCTGTTCGCGTGCAAGTACTGCAGCCCCGCGACCAGCTCGCTCCCAAAGAGCTGCTCGACAAAGCAGTGACACTAGGTCAGTTATTCCCAAACACTCTGATACGAATGGCTCTGTCAATCAACCAAACGAGGCGAGACGCAGCACCTTGACGGCTGGCTCGGGCAGGCTCTTGTCCTGGGTGATGAGGTTGAGGAGGTCGCCGCCGATACAGAACTCAAAGATGAGCCAGATGTGGTTCTGCGACTCGTACCAGTTGAAGAACTTGAGCACGTAGCGACTGTCGAGCTTGTGCAGCAGCTGCACCTCGTTCAGGATCTGTCCGCGATTGAACCATGCGTGACACACTCAGTCGTGCGTACACGTATGCACAATGCACTGCTCTCTATCACAATCGCATGTGCACACACACGCAGACAGAGCGCGGACTCACCTTCTCCATGCGGCACTTGGCCGTGGACTTGACCGCGACGTACTCGATGCTGCGCTTGCGGCGCGCCTTGTACACGAACGAGTGCGTGCCGCGACCGATCTCGTCGTAGATGTTGTAGTTCTCCATTACGCTCGCTCTCGCGCTCGCTCTCGCGCTCGCGCTCGCTCTCGCGCTCGCTCTCGTACACGCAGGGCTCTCTGAGATCTCGCTCGGACGCTTGGGCGGGCGGGTGCGTCGCGCAGTTGGGCGAGCAAGCGCCAGAAATGGCCGCGCCTGCTGAAGGTTTCCACTGATGGAAATGGGTGGAGTGTCCCACGCCATTCCAAAAGTGCCGCCCATTTTGACATTTTTCTTCGATGGACGAGTGGCTCTCCTGATGACATTGGCAGCAACACACACGCGCGCTGCTGCTGCTCACTCGGCCGCGATGCCGCATGCGTGCATGTGCCTCCGCAGAGCGAGGCGAACGCGCATGGACGCCCGCGAGCATGTTCGTGCCACGTTGAAGTGGCCGCCGAGAGAGACAAATAGCGGTGTCACATTTTTGGGCAAAGCGTTTTGTCGCCTTGTTTTACGTGGCGCGGGGGTTTAGCGCAAATGTCCGCGTTTTAGCCTATTCCTCGCTAAACGCAGCGTTTTTACGCGCAGGTTTCGCCCTTCTCTCTGATTTATTTCGGAGAGAACGAAGAAACAGAAGAGATCAAGCAGCCAGTAGAGCACCAGGCAGTCGCGGACGAGACGCAGAGCAGAGCAGCACAGGCAGACAGGTACGCATGCGTACGAGTGCATCTGCGAGCGACGAGAGAGCGCTCCTGTCTGGCGCGGCGGCGGTGCGGGGGAGCGCGCCTGGCGAGGGGGAACGCGCGCGCGCGCGCGGAGCTCTTCGCACAGAGCGCTCGTTGCGAGATCCTCGCGCATGTCCTTGCATTGCGCCGCGCCGCCACCGCCGCCCCCTCGTTGTCTGCTATCACTTGTGTGTGGGTGCGCATGCTAACCGCCGTTGTGCTTTTCTTTGCTGTGAATACTGCAGACGTTTGAGAAAGATCTACCAAGCATGTCGTACGCGTACCTTTTCAAATACATCATCATCGGAGACACCGGTGCGTGCATTGCACCCAGCTCGCATGCAATACGTGGTAGCAAGTGGCATGGTTGCTAATGCTGTCGCGGCTGTGTGCTGAAACAGGCGTGGGCAAGTCGTGCCTGCTGCTGCAGTTCACGGACAAGCGGTTTCAGCCGGTGCACGACCTCACGATCGGCGTGGAGTTCGGCGCGCGCATGATCAACATCGAGAACAAGCAGATTAAGCTCCAGATCTGGGACACGGCCGGGCAGGAGTCGTTCCGGTCGATCACGCGGTCGTACTACCGCGGCGCCGCCGGCGCGCTGCTGGTGTACGACATCACGCGACGAGACACGTTCAACCACCTCACGAGGTGGCTGGAAGAGGCGCGCCAGAACTCCAACTCCAACATGGCGATCATGCTGATCGGCAACAAGAGCGACCTGGAGCACCGCCGCGCCGTGAGCTACAAAGAAGGCGAGCAGTTCGCGAAGGAGAACGGGCTCATCTTCTTGGAGACGTCTGCGAAGACGGCGGCGAACGTGGAAGATGTACGATCGTGCACACATCGAAGCCCTTTGTTTTGTGTGGCTGTCTGCTGTAGTAGCTGCTGACGTCGATAGCTTTGTGCTGTGTGTGTGTGACTTGTGACTGCAGGCATTCGTCAAGACTGCGTCGAAGATCTACTCGAACATCCAGTCCGGCGTCTGCGATGTCACGAATGAGGCACACGGCATCAAGGTGGGCATGACCGGCTCGCCTGGCCCAGGCGGCTTTGGCAACCCGAACGCGCCTGCGAACAAGAGCGGCTGCTGTTAAGCAGCCGGCAGCTTGCGCGCCACACCGCGAGTGGCGAAGCAAGAAGCGCGTGCTCATCCGGAAGCGGGCGGGAGCAGCAGCGGCACGGAATGGAGAGCAGCGGCAGTCCGAGCGACTGTGACGACGGCTGCGACTGCCTGGCTCGCCATCCCCGCACGCGAGCGCGCCTGCTGCTGCCTCGCCATGGCACAGCGCGGTGGTTCTTTTCCCTTTCTCTCCTTTAGCTTACGTATATACAGTGCAATCCCTCCTGCTGCTTTTTCCATGCTGCTCGTGCTCGCATCCGAGCCATTTGTGCCCTTTTTCAGTATCGAGATCGGAAAAAAACAAAGCCTCTATACACGTCGTACGCTGTATAAAGAGGCAGATGTGGAGCGCTCCAGACTGATTCGTGTGGGATCATACTGAAACGAAGAGAGAGTCTCCACCTTCAGCCGCGCTTGCGAAGCAACTCAATGCTGACGGTGTGGGAGCACCCACCAGCGTGAGGTCGTCGTCAGCACGAGCGCACACGCAGCCGCAGCCGCTCCGCGCGCACGAAGAGCTACCGCGCGACACGAAACGATGACGGAGGCGCCGCCACAGCGTCCACTCGGCGCGCGCGTCGAGCGCAAGGGCCGCTTCACCATCACGGAGATCACGCCCGGCTCGCCGCAGGAGGACGCGGCGTCTGCGGCTAAGGACGTCGACGCGGCGTTTCTCGAGCCGTGCGCTGATGCTGGGGCTGGCGAAGCGATTGGAGCGGTGGCTGCTGCTGCGGCTGCTGTGTCGAGTGCGACGACGGTCGCAGTCAACCAAGCGATTGCGGACACGCTCGTGGCTGTGGTGGTGGAGGAACAGCAGCAGCAGCATGCGGCGGAGACCCAGGCATGGGCGGAGCTGTCCACTCAGCAAATGGCTGAGGTGAGCCCCTCACCACCGCAGACGGCGACAACGACCGAGCTGCAGCCGCAGTCCCCGAAAGAAGGCACGACAATCGAGAAGGCGTCTGCGGTGGTGACAGCTGCTTCAGAGACGGATGCTGTCGTCGTTGTGTCATCTGTGGCGGTCGACGATGTCGTGGAGCCTGAGCCGTCGCCCGTTCTCGCCGCCATTGAGATCGAGCTCCAGCAGCCGCAGCCACAGCTGATCCCCGTGCCTGTTCCGGTGGACCACGTCTTCATCGAGTACGACAACGATGATGCTATTGTGGTGGAGTCGTATGAGCCGCGGCAGCAGCCGCCGGGTGTGTCGGAAGAACAACCGGTACGAATCGCCTGTCGTTCTTGCGTTGTTGTGCTCTCATGTTGACACTCCCCGATATCCACTGCCTGTCTGCTCTTATAGTCTCCAGCACCAGCAGCACCACAAGCGACCCTCGCAGTCGATGTCTCCAGCACCAGCGACGCGGTAGTTCCTGAAATCGCAGCAGACGCGACTGTGGGCAGCGACGCAGCGGCGTCGTTGCCAGCGTATCCGGAACCAGCGCCTGAGAGCTATCACGACAGCACCAAGCGCCACGAGCATGCGAACAGCGCGCCGACTCAGCGGTGCGTAGTCGATCGAACCAACCGAATCTGCCGAGCGTGCTGTGCTTGACTGGCTATGCTTGTATGAACTCTGGACTGCGGACACCAGAGCGAAGCGCAAGAGCCGATTCACGATCACCGACGTGACGTCCGACGCGCCAGCCGCTCTCGAGAGCTCGAACGAAGTGCGTACCACATGACTGTTGCACTTTGTGTCTTCCTGGCACTGATGTCTGAGTGTGTTGTTGTCGCTGTTGTCCCGTCCTGTCAGCTCTTTGCAAAGAGCTACTCGACGTCGACGACGACGTATTCTGCGGATTTTTCTTTGCTGCAGTTCACATCAAGCGAGTTCAGCGTCAGCTCCGCGAACCAAGCCACCCACGCGACATCCGATTCGGAGATCGAGGACTATGATACCACGAAGCACTACCTCGCTGCCTTTGCATCCCCTGCTGGACAAGCCACTGCGGCGCAAGGCGAATACAACGACCAGTACCAGCTTCAGGTTCAGCAGCAACAGCAGCAGCAGCAGGAGCAGGAAGAGCAGGAAGAGCTGGACATGCAGCGACTCACACGCTCGATGCCGTCGGAGCTGCGTTCGCGCGAGGGTCGGCGAGCCAAGCTGCGCAGCGTGAGTCCGATTCGCCCGGCGCCGCTGGCGATGAACGATCTCGTGCGAGAGAGCAGCGACCAGTCTCCAGACGAGCAGCCACTCGACGAAGACGGTCGCGAGGAGCTGCGGTACCATCGCGAGCGTGCGTGGTCGACTGTGGGCGTGAGCGGGCGCGACAGCGAGACGAATGGGGGCGGTGGACATAGCGCTGCTGCTCACTTTGCAGACTCGTCGTCGTCGACACGCCTGTCGCCGCCAGTTTCTGCCTCCACAGCTTCGAACGGTGGCGGTGGAGGCGTTCGTCGCGGCTTGTTTGCTGCGCAGAATGGGGGCGGCAGTGGTGGCGGTGGCTCTGAGGGGCGGCGCCACACAGTGTCCCAGGGCAATGGCTTCGGCAGCGGCGGGCGAAGGCACGCGTCGTCGCGACAGAAGTCCATCACGATCTCCGCAGCGCAGTTCCTGCAGCAGCAGCAGACGATCGCCGCGCTCATCCGGCAGCAGCAGGAGCTCAAGCACATCATCGGCGTGCTGCAGGAGCAGCAGCAGCAGCTCATGAGCGTCCCTGTGCAGCTCCACGAGCTGCGGCTCGAGAACGCGAAAGGGTGCGTTCGTGCGTTCGTCTAAAGTGTGATGCGTTGACGTTGTCCTAACCATTCTATGATGTGTTTCGATTCTTTGTGTGTGGCTCACATCGTTCGACAGAGACGGCAAAGACGAGATGATGGTAGGCTCACAGCTCTGACTCTGCTCGAGGATAGTGTGCTGCTGTCGAGCACGGAGCGCTGATGATATGATATGCTGTGTGTGCGTGTGTGTATTCCAGAGAGAGCTGTACGTGCAGGTGGACAGTCTGATGCGCGCGAACGACTCGCTGCAAGTGCTCGTGTCGCAGGCGGAGAAGGAGACGCAGGACCGCGCGCAGGAGGCCGAGTACCTCACGGAGGAGAACGACCAGCTTCGCACGCGCTGTCACTACTTTGAGCGCAAGTACATCGAGGAGCGCAAGCTCACGTTCGTGCTCGAGGAGGAGGTGCAGCGCTTCCGCATGATGTCGCTCACACACGAGCTCGAGCAGCGCAACTCGATGAGCCACGACGCGGCGTCCCTGCACGACTAGCGGGTCTATCAGAAGCGCGTGATGATGTGTGGATGGGGGAAGGGAGCGAGCGAGGGAGCGAGCGACAGAACACCAGCGGAAGTGGATTTTGTGAGTACATGCGAAGGCGACAACCGAATTTTAACAACTGTCCTGCATCGGAGTAAATAGGAAATGATTGGGATGAGAATGCATTGAGTTTGTCGTAGAGTTCATTGTGTGCAGATGACGACGATCGAGATGATCGTGAGCAGGAAGGCAATAGAGCAGATGGTCGCGAACACCGGGTGGCGGTGCTTCCTGTCCGTCACTTTCACGAGCTGCTCCGGCACGTCGCCGTTTGTCCGGATGCGGGGATCGACTGCATCGCTGAGTTCCTGCACGGACGAGACAGACACAAGTGAGCCATTCGTTCGATCGACAGATACCAGCCACACATTTCGAAACGAAGCGCTCCGTACGCTCCAAAAGTCTGGCAGTAGCGCCGAATCGACCGTCGTGACGTCGTGCTCTCCTTGCTCTTCAGCTCTGCGACTCGTGCTTCCTCTTCTTCGTCTGCTGCTTCTGGAGTCGAGACTGAGTTCGTGCAGGTGGAGCTCGTCCTCAGCACGCCGTGTAACAGAGCTGTGCACCGCGTTGCTGCTGTTGGTGTGGGAGTTGAGTGGAGCGGCGACCACATATGATGTCGACGCGGAGCACGACGCAGCACAGTAGACGCAAACTGCAGCGAGGAAGAGCAGCCGCAGCTGGTTGGCTGGAGTCATGGAGCGCAGCTCGAGATTCCTCAGCGAACGCCACAGCGAGGCTGTGTGTGTGATGTTCTCAAGCAGGTCGTGGAGCGCAGTGGCGACTTGTGTGTCAAATTGCGTTGCAGATGCTAAATAAAGCCACCCGCGACGGTTTCCGGAGCAGTTTCGCCACAGGTTTCTTCGTCGATCATTAAGTCAGCTTCTTGAATTACTGGAGGTGAAAAGCAACCTACCTTGAACTTCCAAGCCGGCGGCATCCGTGGGATTCTGTCTGCTGCGTGCTTGTTCTGCTTACGACTCGCCGAACTTCCACTTGGTAACCGAGAAGCTCCCGGTCGCCTCTATCCGCACGGGCGTGTCGTAGATGCGCGGCAGCCCGATCTGGCTGTCACTCGCGGGACGACCCAGATCGCGGCGGTCCTCTCGCACTGCTCGGATCCGCAGCCCATGCGGATGCTGGTTGCTATCACTCGTGGAGATCGCTGTTGGCGTGAGGCGCTGCTGCATTTGTGCCTGCTGCTGCTGCATCGCGTGGTGCTGAGGCGGTTTGAGCAGCTCTTTTCGCGCGAGCAGCAGCTCGGAGCGGTGCCGCACGCGGCGAAACTCCATCGTGTTCGACGGATCCACCGGCAGCTCCGTCACAGGCAGCTGCACGAGGCAGTTAGAGACGCCCATGGACGACTTGAGCCGCAGCACGCGCTCTTTCGCGCGCAGCTTGTTGAACTCTTTGGCAAACTGCGTGCTCTCCGCGATCTGCTGCACGACCTCGTCCGCGGATTTGTCCTTGTAGCCCGGCTCGTAGAGCCACAGCTGCGCTTCGTTGCGCTGCACAAAGTCCTTGGCCATCATCTTGCGACCTTCGAGCTGCTGGTGCTGGCGAAGCTCTCGCGGGTTCATCGCCGTTGGCATCGAGCCAGAGTGGTGGCGGTGGCTGCTGCTGCTGTTGTTGTTGTCGTCGCCGAGCGTGGCTTCCTGGAGCCGCAGGTGGAGCTTCATCTCATCATCATCGACCACGCCGTCCCCGTCTACGTCGATCGCCCCGTACGTGTTGAAATGCACCTCGGGCTTGAGATGATGACGATGATGATGATGGTGATCGTCTTCTGCCACTGGGTGGAGCTCTTTGAGGTTCACTTTCTTCGCCGGCTGGAGCTCCGGCAGCGGATGCTTGGCGAATTCCGGGTTGTACACCTTGCGCGACGTCTCGATCCACGTCTGCCGCACGAGCTTGGCATCGTGCTGTGCATCGCCGCCGGCCAAGAGCTCGTCATCGCCATTGCCCTGCACACAGCCGCGCAGGTTCTGTGACGAGCGGATCGTGCGCTTGCGCTCGAGGCTCTCGAGGAACGGCATGAGCTTCTTGAAGTTTTTGTGCGCGGCGATGAACTCTGCGCTCTGCGCTTCGCTCTTGCCCGTGAAGATCGCGCCGTAGCGCCACAGCCGGTCGTGGTTGCGCTCGACGAACTCCTTGGCAATGAGCAGTCGCCCGGCTTCCTGGCGCATGCGCGTGAGCTCACTCTCAGTCGGCTGCTGCTGCTGGCTGTGGTTCCGGTAGCGCTCGTCCATCATGGAGTCCAGGAACTTGGCGAGCCGCATCTCGCGCACGTCGATCTGTCCGTCGCCGTCGATGTCGTAGCCGACTCGTGGCGCGCTCGTTGTCGTCGCCATCGCACGCGGCTGAGTGTCATTCTGGGATGCCGAAGACGCGTGCCGAGTCTTTCGCGTGGGCTTGGGCTTGTGCGCTTGATCAGTTGACTCGCCTGCGTCCAGCACGTCGCTCGTCTGCGCGCTGAGGTACCTCCAGCGCTCCTTGACGTTCGATCCGCCGGACTGCGGCTTGCGGAAGCGCTTGCCCTTCGTGCGACCCTCGTAGCCGCTCATGAGCGCTGATGCTGTCGTTGAGAGCTCCGGCGGTGCGGTCGAGATGGCGGCGGTGCTGCCACTGTGCTGATGCTGCGGACAGCCCACCAAATTGGAATCGCTCGTGTTGAGGAGGCAGGCTATCCTTAGCCTTTTCGCCTGTGAAGTGCGATAAGAACGTTGCCGCCATTCGATTCTCCTCGCCTTTGAGCCGCATCGATCGGTCAAACTGATCACTTCTGCTAGGACAAAGGCTCAGACACGCTAGCCATGTGATGGCTCCATCGTCCAGAGCACCGCGCAACAGTGGTAAACGCTGTTGCCCTGCATCTCCATGGCATCCGATTAGAATGGGCAATGGACAGCCACACCGACACACAGCAACATTGCTCTGGAAATCATGCGAAGAACAGAGTGGAGTTCTTGAGCTTGAAGCGAGAGTTCTGTCCGTATCATCCGCCTTCGGCAAGCAAGAAGCCACGCCGTCGGTCATCTCGGAGCCACTGCAGCAAGCGATGGGGATGTCGTCGTTGAGATGAGCATCTGGTTGATTCCTCCGATCGGTGCTCTGGCTCCGCGCTGCTCATTTCGAAAGATGCGTCCAGGGCAACTTCCCACACTCAACTAGTCCAGCTCCACCGCGTGCAGAAACACAAACTCGAGCACGGGGAGCACGTAGCCGCTCGTGGCCATGAACTCCATGCGCAGCGGTTCGCGCTTGAGCTCCAGCGCCTTCACGGGGTTCATCTCCGGATGTAATCGCAGCGAGGTCACCAACACGCGGCACGCGATCGACCACTGCACAGTGTGCAGCTTGATCGACGCCTTCAGGACCACGAGCAGGCTCGGGAAGCAAATGTGCAGCAGCGTGCTGGTGAAGAACGCGGGCGAGTTGAGGATCACGTCCAGCCAGAGCAGGACGCGCATGGCGGCGGTGGTTATTGGCTCACCCAGACACAACGGACTCACTGTTGTGCTGCACTCCGAGCTGGCAAGTCGTCGCAAAGAAGCGATGTTTTCGTTGGAATGATGATGACAAGTGTAGCCATATTGCTACCAGGGAGACATAAATACGACGCAACAACGTTGAAGTTGTCCCAGTGACGTCGTCGACGTTTCTATGGGCAATGGCTGGATCCTTCCAGACAATTTGCGGAGGGACTCTGTTGGCAAGGCGCTCAAATGGGATTGAGAGCGTGCGGCGACATCTGCTTGCATCTGCTGCGTGCAGACCCCATGACAGGGAATCGTCACGCAGCAGCTTACGAGCTCGTCACGGCGGAATTGGGTGGAACCTGAAGTGCTCGGACAAGTCAGATGGACTCGAACCGAGAGGTCGGGAACCTTTCAAAAAGCAGCTCAAACGCAAGAGTCGCGGTGATTGTCAGCCCTCTTCATTTGCTATAATCTCGTGTATGTACGCTGTAGCTTGCATCTGTATGGTGAAAAGGACTGTTTACATCTTCAAAAGAGTTCGCTGTCGAGAATGACCACGTCGCAGGTCGCCTTTCTCTGCGACCTTAACCCATCGTTCTCGTGGGTGTTTGGGTGGTGGCGACTGCCGCCGAGTGACGCGCCCGCGTCAGTCCTCGCCGATGCTCTCACGCAGTTCCGCCACATGGGCCAACCAGCACGCTCGCTGCGGAAAAATGTGCCAGCGTCGCAGCAGCGCAGACGCGCGCACGACACGCAACGTGCCGCTGCTGCTGCTGCATGGAGTCTCGAGCGATCAAACCGGCCTGCGTGGCCATGGCGCCCGCCCGCTTCAATGCAGCAGAGCTCATTTCCCAATCAGCCTTCGCCTGCAACAAGCAACCAAGCACCACCAAGCACCTCTCTCTCTATCTCTCAAGATGGCGAACCAGCACGAGACGTCCACCCAGCAGCTGAAGCTCGGCGGCCTCGGCATTGAGAACCCGAGCGCCAAGGTCTTCCACAACCTCACGTACGACCAGCTCGCGGACCACGAGAAGCAGTACAACGAGGGCGTGTTCACTGCCAACGGCACGTTCGCCGTCGACACGGGCAAATTCACGGGCCGCTCGCCTAAGGACAAGTTCATCGTGAAGCAGGCGCCGTCGCAGGACAACATCTGGTGGGGCGAGATCAACCAGCCGACCACGCCGGAGGTCTTCGACGCCTTGCTCGCCAAGGCCACGAAGCACTTCTCGCAGGTCGAGCGCATGTACGTCTTCGACGGATACTGCGGCGTGAACGAGAAGACGCGCCTGAACGTGCGCATGATCACGGAGCTCGCGTGGCAGCACCACTTCGTGACCAACATGTTCATCCGCCCAGAGTTCAAGGATATCGCCGAGAACTTCGACGCGGACTTCACGATCATCAACGCGTGCAACGTCGTGGACGAGGACTGGCAGGCGCACGGCCTCCACTCGGAGGTGTTCGTGATCTTCAACATCGAGAAGCGCATCGCGGTCATCGGCGGCACGTTCTACGGCGGCGAGATGAAGAAGGGCATCTTTTCGATGATGAACTACTACCTGCCGCTGAGCGGCGTCATGTCGATGCACGCGTCGGCCAACATCGGCCAGAAGGGCGACACGGCGATCTTCTTCGGGCTCTCGGGCACGGGCAAGACGACACTCTCGGCCGACCCGAAGCGCGAGCTCATCGGCGACGACGAGCACGGCTGGGACGACGAAGGCGTGTTCAACTTTGAAGGCGGGTGCTACGCCAAGACGATCGACCTGAGCGCCGAGAACGAGCCGGACATCTTCAACGCGATCCGCCGCGACGCGATGCTCGAGAACGTCTGGCTGGACGAGCACAACGTGCCGGACTACTTCAACAAGAGCAAGACGGAGAACGGCCGCGTGTCGTACCCAATCTACCACATCCCGCACCACCAGCGCAACTCGCGCGGCAACCACCCGACGGCCGTGATCTTCCTCACGTGCGACGCCTACGGCGTGCTGCCGCCGGTCTCGAAGCTCACGGCGGGCCAGGCGCAGTACCACTTCCTCTCGGGCTACACGGCCAAGGTCGCCGGCACGGAGCGCGGCATCACGGAGCCGCAAGCCACGTTCTCGACGTGCTTCGGCGCGGCGTTCATGACGCTGCACCCGACCAAGTACGCCGACCTGCTCAAGAAGAAGCTCGAGGAGCACAACACGCAGGTGTTCCTGATCAACACGGGCTGGAGCGGCGGCGCCTACGGCGTCGGCAAGCGCATGAAGCTCTCGTACACGCGCAAGTGCGTGGACGCCGTGCTCGACGGCAGCATCAACAACGCCGAGTTCGTCGAGGACCCGGTCTTCGGCGTGCAGATCCCGCTCACGGTCGAGGGCGTGCCGGAGGAGATCCTGAACCCGCGCAACGCCTGGGAGGACAAGAGCGCCTTCGACGCCACGGCGCTCAAGCTCGCGAGCGCCTTCCAGGAGAACTTCAAGGAGTTCATCCTCGCTGACAACGACCTCTCGGTCTACGGCCCGCGCGTCTAAGCCCTCTGCGTGCTAGCGCCATTAGATATCTCTTCCTTTCAACGCCAGTCTTGTAATTAACCAGTCCAACCACTCACATGTGATGCGTCCTCCTCATCCTCGGTCTTGCTGCGTTCTTGAGTGCCACGTGGTTAGCTGCTGGGTAGGTAGGTAGGTAACTCGCTAGCTCTGGCTGGTGGCAGACTCCTGCTGCTGCTGCTGCTGCTGAGCTTGGAAACTCGGACCTTCCAGGTACCGGAGCTCGCTGATCTCGCTGCGCTGCACCACGGCGGCTGGCTGCGAGCCTTGCCCGCCTGCTCCGTGTCTCCAATGCAGCGTGTCGCGGTCGTTGTTGCTGTCGTCGCCAGCTTTGTTGCCGATGGAGAGCTCCATCGGAGCCAGCAGCAGCTCGTCGGCGGTGTCACTGGTGAGTGCGCACCCGCAGAGCCACCCGCTCACAGTCGGCTGCCACGTCTCCATGCACAGCGTCAGCGTCTTGTACGCAACGACATCACGCGCTTGGACTGCAAACAGTGCCTCAGTGGCCACTGGGAATGCAGCGAGCAGGCTGGGGATGTCCTGTTCGTCACAACAAAGCACACGCTGATGGTTAGGCACTTTAGTAGCGAGTATCAGGAACCAGAGTGAGAAGACAACATGTCGAGAACGCACCACGCCGGCGTGTGCGTTGACGGGCTGGTCGTGGATCGTGGCCACGATCTCATACGGTCGCTTCCACATGCCGTCCCACTTGCCCTTCTTCTTCTTGTTGCTGCCATTCGCCACTGGAGGTGGCTGCAGAGCAGCAGTCGTGCTCTGGGAATCGTGGGATGAGACCCCCTCACTTTGTCGCTGGCTGGTTGTCTGCTGCTGCTGCTGGTGGTGGTTACGACTTCCATGGCTGCGCTCGATCGAAGCAGCGCCATTGCTGCGCTGCTGATTCGACGGTTGTGGTCGCCCTGGGTCGCTCGACGAGCTGTGCAGAGGTCCGTACTTCTGCAGCGCTGGCGACACGTATGCGCGCGGCTTCCGGATGTTGAGAGCTCTTCCGCCGCCGTTGCTGTAGCTGCTGGAAGGCTCAGCAGAGGGTGCTGGAACCACTTGGCTCTCGCCAGCGTCGCCGAAGCGCACGTGTCCCTTCACGATTGCACCTGGTGCGCCAAAGTCGGTGGACTGAGCGACTGTCGACGCATCTGCAGGTTGATGTTGAACCGGAGTGCGCGAGACTGGCGGCGGAAGCAGCGTCAAAGGGTTCACTGGCTTGTCGCCTGCAGCAGGCAATGCCGCCGAGCGCGTCGTCACTGCTGCTGCGCCATTCTGCTGCAGTTGTCTAGTCTGCTCGGTCCTCGGCTTCCTGTTGCGTGGTCGGCGCCTCCTGCGCTGGCGCGGCTCGCTCTCGCCGTCTGCGCTGCCGCTCATCGGTGGCGCTCTCTTGGCAGCTAGCACAGGCTTTTGCGCTGGTGCAGATTTCTTCGCTTCGACCCGCTGGCGCTTTTGGTCAGGCTGCAGATCGCTTTTTGCTGGCGTCTCCTCCTCGCTGTCCGAGTCACTGCTGCTGCTGCTGTTGCTGCTGTCGGTATCGCTCGATTCGCTACTGCTGTCACTCGAGGAGCTCTTTCTGCTTTTGCTGGATGAGCTGCTGGAGCTTGAGCTGGAGCTGGATGAACTGCTGCTGCTGGTGTCCACATTGATCTTCGCAGGGGTTGCTTTTCGTTTCTTCAGCCTGGTGGCTGGCACAAGCTCCCCAGCAGCGCCAGTGCCAGCCTCAGCGCGAATCCCAGGCTCTTTCAGCGCACTCTTCAGTATCTTCTTTTCCACCTTCTTCTCGACTTTCTTGATCCGCTTCACTTCCTTCTTGGCTTTCTTCTTCAGCTTCGCAGCGCGCTTCTTCATCTTCTTTTCCTCCTTCTTGCGGCGCTTCTTGAGCTTCTTCTGCTGGTCGTCGTCACTCGCGTCAAGCAGCTCCAGCTGGTACATCTGACTCAAGGCAGCACTCGGATCGCCATCACTGCCACCACTGCTGCTGCTGCTACACTGCACGCAGAGCTCGTCGTTGTCGCGCACGATGCGGATGTCGTGGCTCGGCAGCAGGTGGAGCTGCTCGAGCACCAGATCCACTCCGGACGGACAACGCGCCGCTGAGAGCCCGAACTCGTGGTGGATCTCGTGCGCCAGGTCGCCCACGAGCTTCGCGCTGGACGGCACGAGGAACCAGCAGGCCGAGAAGCCGCGCCTGCGCAGCAGGAAGCGTCCGAGCTCGTCCGCGAACACGAGCTTCACGCGCCGATCCGCCGCCGCCGCCATCGTCGTTGTCGCTTGGTGTGCTGTGGATTCTGATGGAGGCTGCAAACTGTTTGCAGTGGACGCTGCCCACTGGCCATAAAAGATCTGCAGAAGCGCGTGATTGGTGGAAATCGAGACTGAATGCATGCGGCCTTCTGTAATGCGACATGCCAAAAAAGCACACTATTTGTCGATTATAGAGGATCTTGGTATACCAGTATCAACGATCAGGCATCCACGATGAGATACAACAAACCAAACAGGACGACAACAGCTCTCGCTGTCAAGCTCATCAAAGGCGCCACATCTCGCATTCAGCACTCCAGACAGCAGCTCTCCACGAGCACCGCGCGATGGACCGCATCTCGCGCCTGCACGCGCAGCTCAGCGCACCCGCCGCCAGCAGCAGCAGCTCAAGACCTCTGCCTGCTTTCCCTGCGGACGCCAGCCAGCCGGACGTGTATGTCTCGCGCCGCGACGTCGCGCTGGACGTGCAGGTGTACGAGACAGTGTTCACTGCCGACGCGCTCGCGTTCGTAGCGGAGCTCGCGACAACGTTCGCGCGCGACATTGAGCAGGTACGCAGCAGCGCTGGTCTCCTCTTTACTGCGTTCTGCTGCTCACGAGATGCTTGTTGCGTGTCGTTAACCGCTCGTCCCATGCACACAAAACCCGCAGCTGCACCAGCGCCGTAGCGCGCGCCGCGTCGCGATCGAGCAGCAGGGCTTGGCCCCGACGTTCCTTCTCAAAACGAAAGCGGTCCGAGACGACCTGAGCTGGAAAATCGAGCCGATCCCGCACATCCTGCAGGACCGCCGCGTCGACATCGGCGACGTGTCGCCCGCGAACCGCGAGTTCTTGCTGCGCTCGCTCAACTCGGGAGCTCAGGTTCGCCGCATGGAGTGTCTCCTGTGCTGTGCTCAACTGCTAGTTCATACGGAGAGGTTAAGCATATTTGCTGCGCTGTGCATCGCATTGGCAGGGCGTCCAAGTGGATTTCGATGACGGCCACTGCCCAACGTGGACGAACACGCTGCTGGGGCATTTCAACATCATCGAGGCGGCTCGTGGCTCATTGGCACTGCCTGCACAAGGGCTGGCGCTGGTGCAAAGCCCCGCGCTGCTTCTTGTGCGGCCGCGCGCGTGGAACATGGACGAGATGGTGCGTTTACTGGCGGAAGTCCGTCTGCACACATGTGGAGCTGTTCGTTTGCCTGATTCTTGATGTGCTGTTGATGTGCAGAACATGCTGGTGAACGGCGTCGTCGTGCCAGGCGCAGTGTTCGACTTTGGCATCCACATGCACCACAAGTGAGTCTCTTTTGCATAACCACTATCTGCAACCTCGTCGCCACGTGCGTGCGTGTCATCTGACTGGGCTAACGCTTGACTCGTGCGTGGTGTTGAACGGCTGCAGTGCCAAGCTGCTGCTTGACAGTGGTCGAGGTCCGTTTCTCTACCTCCCCAAGGTAAAATGCTGTCGTTTTTCCAGCTCTCTCTCTCTCTCTCTCTCTCTCTCTCTCCAGGTAGATACCCTGCAGCTGAAGTTACACGGACTGTGTGTGTGCCCATGCAGCTCGAGGGATACGAAGAAGCCGCGCTCTGGCGAAAGATTTTTGTGTACTCGGAGGCGAAACTTGGACTTCCGAAGGTGCGTTTGGTGGTACCGAGCGTGGTGGTGCTAAGTGGTGGCAACCTCCCGCTAAACACACCGAGCTGCTGTGCTTGTCACTGCGTATGACAGGGAAGCATCAAGGCGACGGTGCTGATCGAGAACATCTTTGCCGCGTTCGAGATGGAGGAGATCCTCTTTGAGCTGCGTCACCACTCGTCCGGGTTGAACTGCGGCATGTGGGACTACACGGCGTCGATCGTCGTCAACTTTCGCAACAAGAAGACCTTTTTGCTCCCAGATCGCCAGCAGTGCGTCTCGATGAAGTCGGACTTTCTCAGGCACGCGCAGCTCTCCTGGCCTATCTGTTCTGTTCGCTGTTCTCTGCCCAGCCTCACTGAAGACTTCTATGTTGCACGTTGACAGAAACTACATGGAGCTCCTGATCCGCACGTGCAAGCGCCGCAACGCTCCGGCGACGACGGGCATGGTTCCGTTCGTACTAGATCAGCTGCCGCCAGCCCTGTCGAGAGCCGATGCGATCGGGAAAGCAAAGGCGGGCAAGATGTTCGAAGCACTCGCTGGCTCGGACGGCGCGCTGGTGTACGACCTGGCGCTCGTGCAGCCTGTGCAGCAGGTGAGGACAGTACTTGCTGCGTGCATGCCAGGAGAATCAGCGATGTCCACCTAACATCGCCACCGTTGCGCGTCCAGGTGTTTGCATCAGTGCGAGACGAGGTGGATGCCAAATTTAAGGTTGTGGATCTCGCGACGCCAGTGGACGAAGCGTTCTACGAGACGACACTGCTCGCGTTACCCGACGGATACGTCACGAAGCACTCGGTGGAGTCGAATCTGCGCGTCGCGCTCTTCTACGTGCTCGCGTGGTTCTACGGACAGGGCACGGTCGTGGTGAACGGCTGCGTGGAGGACTCGGCGACGGCCGAGATCTCACGCGCGCAGCTCTGGCAGTGGATCCACCACCGCGTGCCGCTCGATGGGAGCAAGAGTGGCGAGCAACAGTTTGTGAACGCAGAGTACGTGGCTGCATTGCCTTCATGATTGTGGCAAGTCGGAGCATGGTGCTGACCTTACACATGTGTGTGCGCCTATGTGGATGGACAGCCTCATTCGCGATCTGCTGCTGGACATCGCGCGCGAGGAGATGCAGAAGCGCTCGCACCAGCTCAAGAACCTCGTCGCGGGCATCAACCTCGTCTTCCGCGTCGTCACAATGCGCTCGCCGCCGCCGTTCATGACCACGTTCCTGCTGGAGCAGGAGCCGCTCACTAAGTCACTCGAGCGCTAAAGAGTACCGGTGTGGCATGGACGTCTCAGTGCGCGTCAAGCGGGAGTGTCAGCCATGGGTAAGTAGCGGAAAGCTGATCTTGCCAACCGAGCTGTTCTTGCACGCACTCCACGAAGTCCAGTCTTTATTGTGTAATCAATTCCACGCGACCGCCACTCTACCACCGCCATGCGCTGTCTGTTATGCGAAGCTCTCCATCGCTGCAGCTGGCGCGTTGTCCACGACCTCGTAGCCGTCTCCCTTGACACGCAGCAGCGGCTCTCCCGCCTGGTTCTTTCGCGGCGCGCCTGCCTCACTCTCTTCGTGCTCCTGCTCGCCCTTGTGCGTCACAAAGCTCTTGACCACGAGGTCGCGATCCAAGATATCGAACAGCTCGTCGTCATTGATCCCGCCGCTCTCGACGCCATTGCGGATGAGCACGTCGTCCTTGAGCAGCTCCTCGAGCTCTTCGTTCGTCAGCGCTTTGCTCGCGCTCTCCTCAGCCGAGCGCGGCTGGTGTTGCTTGAACTGCCCGCGCTGGATCACGACGCGCTCGAGCTTGCGCTTCTCAATCGCGCGCGCGATCATGCGGTTCTCGAACGAGTTCTCCGTCACAAGGCGGTAGACAACGATCTCCTTGGTTTGCCCGATGCGATGGCAGCGGTCCTGCGCCTGGTTGTCCTGCTGCGGGTTCCAGTCCGAGTCGTAGAAGATCACCGTGTCCGCCGAGATCAGGTTGATACCCAGTCCGCCGGCGCGCGTGGACAGCAAAAAGCAGAATATGTCCTCCTCGTCCACGCCGTTCGGCCCGCCTTTCTTGTTGAAAGCGTCCATCTGGCTCTGGCGTGACTGCAGGTCCGTGTTGCCATCCAGGCGGCAGAACGTGTGCCCGCGCAGCTCCATAAAGTCCTGCAGGATGTCCAGGATGCGCGTCATCTGGCTGAAGATCAGCACTTTGTGGCCATCGCGCTTGAGCTTCGCGAGCATCTTATCGAGCACCTGGAGCTTGCCGGCGGCGTCGACGAGGCGCTCGTCGGTCGCGAGCTCGCCGCTGCTGTTCACCGGTTCGTCGAACAGGTATGGGTGGTTGCAGCACTTGCGCAGCTGCATCGCGCGGTTCTTGATGCTGTTGGTCTTGAACGCCGCGCCGCGGAACGCACCGTACTTGTCCTCCATCACCTGCTGCAGCGAGCCGTCCGCGATCATCGAGTAGTACTCGCGCTGCAGCGGCGTCATGGGGCAGTAGACGAAGATCTCAGTCTTCGACGGCATCTCCTCGACCACGTCCACCTTGAGGCGGCGCAGCAGGAACGGCCGCAGGATCTCGTGCAGCTTGGACACGATCTCGGCTTTCTTCTCGCCCGCGAGCACGTCCTGCGCCATGGCGCTGCCGCTCGTGGCGCCGTCAGGCGTGAACGAAAACCAGCTCTCGAAGAGCTGCAGGTCGTCAAAGACGTCCGGGAGGATGAAGTTGAGCAAAGCCCAGAGCTCCACTAGGTTGTTCTGCAGCGGCGTGCCCGTGAGTAGCAGTCGGTTCTCCGACCGCGCCTTCTTGAGCTCGCGCACGAGCTTGCAGTCCATGTTTTTGAGGCGATGGCCCTCATCGATGATGATGTACTTCCACACGAAGCCGAGAGCGTTGAAGCACTTGGCGTCCTGCAAGATCATCTCGTACGACGTGATCACGACGGGGAAGTCCATGTCGTTCTTGTGCGTCTTCGCGAGTTCGTGCTTGCGGAACGCGCGGCGTTGCGCGGCCGTGCCGTGGTACACGAAGCACGGAATGCTCGGTGCCCACTTGCGGAACTCTTTCTCCCAGTTCATGAGCGTCGACAGCGGCGCCGTGACCAGGTACGGGCCGCGCACGCCGAGCGACTTGAGGTGCGCGATGAGCCCGATCACCTGGATCGTTTTGCCGAGACCCATCTCGTCCGCCAGGATGCCGTTCAGCCCGTTCTCGAAGAGATTGCAGAGCCACCGGATGCCTTCGAGCTGGTAGTCGCGCAGCTTGCCGCCCGTGAGCAGCGACGGCTGCGCGAACCCCGCGTGTGGCTGCTGTCGCGTGTCCAGCTTCGCGTCCTTCTGCATCTGCTTGAGCTTTTTCTCGCCGTCCTTGGCTTTCTTCGTCGCGCGGCCGCGCTTGCGCTTGCCCTTGGCTTTCGTCGCCGGCTCGTCGTCATTCTCGTCCTCGCCAGTGTCCTCTGTGGCTTCACTGGCAGCAGTAGCAAACGTACTGGCGGACGCCGCGGTCGACATGTTGGAAAACAGGAAGCTTGAGTACATGCCGGCTTTCTCCAGCAAGCTGTCGAGCTTCGCCAGGCGATTCGCCGTCTCGTGCGCATTCTCGGCGTCCTCGGTCTTTGCCGGCGGCGCTGCGGGTTGCTTGAGCTCTTCCTGTTCGGCGGAGCTCGGCGCGGAGATGCTGGCGACCATCGCTGCTGCTTGTGCTGCTTCTTGCAGTGCTGCTGCTGTTGGGTACAGCGGGGGTGAGTGGTGGCAGTGAGGGCGAATGCGCGAATGGAGCTCTTCCGGGCTGCTCGATGGACGAACCTGCCGGACGGCCACCGAACCTTTTGCCTCTTGCCGGGCTTTTTCGCACGAGCCATTCTTTTTCGCGCGAGAGCATCCTATTGGACAAAATGCTGCAGATATTCTGCTTGTACCCAATCAGAGACGCAGGAAAACCAAACGAGCAAGTGAAGCTATTCGACGCTGGCAGCTCGTCGCGATCGATCAGGTCGCGAAATGCAGGACCGCGCGCAGGCGACGGGCTCGTTGGCAGCGAAGCTCCGTGCCAGCAGCTCCCACTCTTCGTATATCGTCGTCGCGTTTGCCATAGCGTATCCGCCACCTGCACACAACCACAGCATCCGCACACACCCTCACGCACAAAAAACAAAGCCCCGACCTGTATTTCTTCCACATCAGCTGCCGCAGCTGCCTTATGCGAGCAAGTTCTCGCCCTGGAAGTGGAAGAGCGCCGCGCTGCCGAAGAACATCGCGACGCTGATGAGCACCTGCTGGCGCTGCGGCGTGAGCACGGCTGAGACCGAGTCCTTCGCCTTCTGGTACGCCGACTTCTGCACGACCGTCTGGTTGGCAAAGTTGCGGCCGAGCAGCAGGTTCGACTTGGGCTTCGACACGCTCGAGGCGCCGAGCGAGCGCTGGCTCGCGTTCAGGCGCTCGTACTTGGTGCGCAGGCTCGCGGCCTCGCGCTCGAGGATCGCGAGCACGGCCTCGGCTTCCTGCTTCTTCTTCGACAGGTTCACAGCCTCGAGGCTCAGCGCCTCGATCTCCGAGAGCACGAACGTCGCCTGCACGTGGAAGCGCGTCACGGCTGGGGCGGCGACAACGGCGGCGGCGGCGGCGGTCGTCTCGTCGTCTTCCTCCACGACAGCAGCGTCAGCGGCGACCTCCGGAGCCTCCACCTCGACTTTCTCAGCCTCAGTCTCAGCCTCGACCGCTTCAGTCTCGGTCTCAGCCTCAACCTCAGCCTCGGTGTCAGCGGCTTCCTCCTCCACGACAGCAGCTGGCTCAGCAGCGACAGCGACTTCTTCGTCCTTCTCGGCCACAGCCTCTTCCACGACGGCTTCAGCGACGACCTCCGCCTTCTCTTCGTCCGCAAGCTCCGTGATCGAGGTCTCCTCGTCAACAGCAACCTCCTCAGCCTCAGCTTCCGCTTCAACCGCAGCGGCTTCCTCCTTGATGGTGTACCACTGGTCGAGATCCTTTCCCTGGAAGAGCGACGAGACCGGGAACTCGATCTCCTTCACCGGTTCGGCCTCTGGCTCGTCCGCCGTCGCCGCCGTGGCAGCCGCAGGAGCGACCGTGATGGTCACCACCGCCTCGCGCGACTGCACCGGGTCGAACACAAACGTGGCCGGGAACGCGCTGTCCGCGGCCTCCGGCGTCCACTCCACCGATCGCACCACCGGCTCCTTCTTCTCCACCTTCTTCTTGATCTTCTTCGTCTGGATCGTGCGCGTGATCTTCGTCGTCGTCTTGCGCTTGCCGTGCCCCGCGTGCTCGGCGTGCTCGCTCGCGTCCTCGCCGTCGCTGTGCTCGTCCTCCTTGATGACCTCCACTCCGACCTCCACGCCGTCCTCCTTCGTGATCACCTTCTCAGCCACGACCTCCTCCTCGCCCTCGGCGTTCACGGTCGTGACGATCACGCTGTGCTTCTCGATCACGTGCTGCACCTCGACGATCTCAAACTCACCCGCGTCGTCCTCGTACTCCGGGTCGAGCGCGACCGTGATCACGGCGTTCTCCACGGGCGTCTCGCCCTCGACGCCCGCGATGCGCACCTCGAGGCGGCCCACGGACTTGGCGCTCTTGGCGCTTTGCGCATCCTCGCCGAGCGCCGTGATCTGCGCGAAGAGCGCGTTGATCTCCTGGTCGAGCGCCTTGACCTCGTCCACCTTGGCCGTCACCTTGCGGCGGCACTCCACGTACTGCTGCGACGCCTTCTGCACGAGCGCAGCCACGGCCGCCGACGACGTCGAGGATGCCATCGTAGCTGCTGGCGATTGCGTTCGTTCTCGTTCTCGAGCCGCTTTCGGATTGCCTGCCGGTCGCCTGTGAGCCGCTTGTGAGTCGGTCGGGTGGTTGAGGCAAACTGGCCCCAGTCGGAAGGAAAAGGAACCCAGCAACGAGGCTTTGGAGCCAGATAGTGTGGACGACACCACATCGGCGTGGCTTAGCGTGGACGACGCATGGAGCAGCGATTTGGTGCTGCCAGAACAGCAGAACGAGTGGCGAGTTGGTGTCGACCACATTATTCTTTGACTCTATGGTGTGGTCAACATTATAAATGGCGACCAAGGGATGAGACAGCCAGCAAACAGCGACTCTGAAGCGCACGAGCCGCCTCGAGCCACCGTCCCAAGCTCGGATCCATCCGGCGGCACAGGCGTTGGATGCCTGGGACGACCACTCTCGATGCTGTCAGCCTCCTCCTCCATTCGCTGATGTCGTTAGCTGCCATGCAAAATGCCGCAACGCAGCTCGACAGGATGCTGCAAATCGCTCCCCCACCTCCTCCGATTTTGCACCGCAGCTCAATCTGTTGACAGCACGCGGAACGGCAGCAGCAGGTGCTCGAGCCGCACCAGCGAGCCACCCAGCTCCACCATGAGGAAGCGTGCCTGGATCTCGTTCACGACCTCCACGCGGCCACCGAACTCCACGTCCACTGCTCCGTCTTCGCTCTCGCCGTCGCCGCGCTTCGTCGTGAACATGGTGTAGATCACGCCGGCGCTCGTGAACACCACCTCGTCCTCTCCTGCTGCCGCTTTTTCTTCTGACGTGACGGCGTCTGCAGACTGATGCGCGCTGTCAGCAGACGCCGCAGAGCCGCGCTGGGTCTTGAGCTGCACACCTGTGATCGTCACCAAGCTGCTCGGGTCGCCATCTGCGTTCACGAACGGACCGTGCGCGTATATGGAGGCGGTGCGGTACTTGAGGCTCTGGTCCGGGTCAGGCGTGTTCCACAGCGCGACGCTCACATTGTCCTCCCAAGTTTGCAACACGCGCGAGTTGACTGGCACGCAGTAGAGGTTCTGGTACAGCGCCGGCGTGTGGAGCACTTGCCACATGCGCTCCACGAGCTCGCTGACGCTGCGCATCGGATGCCGGAACGCCTTGCAGAACTTGAAGCGCAGCATCGTGCGCTGCAGCGCATCGTCCCATTCGAACACCAGGTGCGCGCGCCACTGGAAGAAGTGCACCATGCGTACTGTCGTGCCGGGCTTGCTGGACTGGAAGTCGTGGGTTTGCAGCCGCAGCACGCTCTCGTTCGTCTCGCGCGAGATGCCGCGGCACTCGGTCTCTGTGAATGGCACGAAGTAGAACGGCGGCTCGTCTTCCAGGAACGTGACCCAGTAGCCTGGACCACGACTCGTCGGCGATCGATTCGTCGGCGGCACAGGTTGCTCTCGCGCGAGAGCCGCCGCTTGCTTCAGCTCCTGCTCCTGCTTCAGCTCGATGTGCAGGACATTGTGGAAGTGGTGCACCTCTTCCGCTTGCTCTCGCAGCGCGCGGTTCTCGCTGATCAGCTGCTCCTTCTCGACGAGCACATGGACGAACTCGGCGACGAGCGCTGCGGAGTCACCATCGCCTTTGCTAGCGCCAACGCGCGCCGCATAAGCCTCGAGGCTGCGCTCGACAGCCTTCGTGCGCAGCATGCGCTTCAGCTTGGTCGTGAGCGCGCGCTCCTCGCGCTTCATGCCGGCGAATGTGGCTTTCTTGCGGTGCCGGTACCGCGTCATCGTCTCGCGGTGTCGTCGTCGTCGCGCATCCAGTTCGTCGTCTGCGATGTTGTCGGCGGCGCCAGACGCGATGAGCTCGCGCACCAGCTCCGGGTCCACATCCACGTTCGGCTCGTCGTTGTCGTTGTCACCAGCGCAGCCATGGCCGTTCACTGGGGTTGCAGCGCGGCCGCGTTCGGCAGCTCGGAGCGCTCGCTCCACGCCGCGCATGAGCATTTTCGTGCTGCTGACGCGAACAGCTCTTTTGGAAAAGTGACCGTGAAGTGACGCCAGCTCTTGATCTGGTTACCTTTTCATTGTGCCCAAAGAGCGAGAATAAGAGCCAACCCCGCAAGAGAGCCATAAACCGTAGCCAATGAATGCGCTGGCTGCTTATTTTCGCCCAATCGCATCAAGTTACGCTCCTCCTTATCATCCAATCCTGGAGAGTTGCTTTTTTGGTCGCTTTGCCATCAACTGCGGCCGTGACTCATACCAGCGAATTGCTTGAGCGCATCACAGATTTGCCGCCTCGACAGGCGTGATGACTGCGCTGGTGCACGCGGCAGACAGTCGACGCGCTGCCGATGGGCTCGAGATGGCGCTGCTGCGCTTCTTAGCGGACGGCAGCGACGCGCTCCGCGACGAGCTGCTGCGTCCACAGGCGGGTGACGCGCACGATCCAAGCACGAGCAGCGGACTGGACGCTGTCTGCGAGCTCACGGAACTGCTCGCGCAGCACGCCGACGCCGACGCCTTCGCGCTCGCAGACGACGACGCGCTCACGTCTCTTGCAGCAGTCGTGAAGGCGCTCTGCAAGACAGCAAGCGCGTACATCTCGTCCGTCGCGTCGAGTCCGACCGAGGAGGTCGCTGCGTTTCTGCGTCTGGATGCCAACGCGGCGCCGATCTTCGCGTTCCTCGCGGCGTTCACGGACTTTATGCACAGCCGCAAAGCTCAACGCGGGCCATGCGGACCGAAAGAGCTGCTGCGATGGGTCCCGTTCGTGCTCCACGCCTGCGCGCATGTCGCCTGCGCGCGCCTCCCCGCCGCAGAGTCGATGGTGGCATTTGCGCACGTGGAGCGAATACTCGGTCAGTGCGAGGCGATCACCGACTCGTCCTCGCGACCCGAGCTGCTGGCAAAGTATATCGAGCAGCTCGTCGCGCTCTGCTCGCAGAGCGTCTCAAAGGACGAGTGGGTCGACCGCCACTCATTCCCAAAGCACGTGCTGCGCTGGATCGCGCTCCAAGTGCCGTCTCCGCACCTGGGCGGCGACCTGCTCGGCCGCCTGCTCGCGCTCGTGTTCCCGCTCATCGACGACCTCAGCGACGCGTCGCAGCTCGTCGGCGCGCAGCTGCTGCAGCACGTGGTGCGTAGTGTGACGGCGACCGAGCTGCGCTGGTACGCGGACGTGCTCGTGGAAGTGCTGCGCGTGGCGATCACGTCGCGCACGGCCGAGACCATCGACGTGCTGCTCGACTGTCTGACTGCTTCGCTGGACAAGCTGTCGCCGCCAGGAGACTACGCGCTCTACGACAAGTTCTTCCCACGACTGCTGAACGACACGAGCCTCTGCAGTGACGTCGTGATCCGGGCGATCTTCCTGCGCCGCCTGCGGCCGATGATCGCGCGCATGGGAGCGCCGCACAGCGTCCACGTGATCCGGTACCTGCAGCCGCTGCTCAAGGTGCTCGTGGCGTCGTTTGAGGGGATCAACATGGTGCTGCTCCTGGAGACGCTCGAGACGCTGCGCGTGACGATCCTGAGCGCCTGGCCGCGCGTGCCGGCGCACACGGAGGAGATCTTTGTGGGTGTCATGCGCGCAGTCGCGTTCTGCGAAGTGTTTGACGCCGGCGCCATGCAGCTCCCGGTCGCGGACGAAGAGAGAGCGCAGCTCCGAGCGCGCTGCGCACACATTTTCGTGCTGTTGCACGACTTGACGCAGAGAGAGCAGAGCGCCGGCAGCGGCGAAGTAGCGAGCGGCCGGGTCGAGCAGCAAGGAGACTCGCTTGTGCTGGGCATGCTACGAAAAGTGGCGGCGTCCTGCGCGCCTCTTGCGCCATTCTGCGAGCGCATGGCAGCGACGCTCGTGAAGGACGCATGAGTTTGTGTCGGATGTTGCGTGAATGTAAAGAGTGCTCTCAAAACCGGTACCGATTGACAATTTGCGATTAGAATCTATCAGCATTTTCTAGTTGAAGGATTCTGATCGCTGAAACTCGCTCGCGAAATGGCGAGTTTTCAGTTGTCGACTGCAAACGAAGCGATCCGATCCTATCGCTCGTCTCGACGCGTCTCCTGCCTGCACGCGGCGTCCGCATCTACATCTGCGTCTGCGCATCCATCTCGTGTCGGTCTCGCGCATACTTCTCGCACTCTCGTGTGGTCGTGAGAGCCCACCATGGCCAACACCAGCGCCAGCGCATTCGCAAAGATGACGGTGTGTATCCTTTTCAACGGATGCCATGGAGGTTGCGGATCTTCGGCGCGGCTGCTGCGCGTGCATGGATGGACAACAGACTCACAGCTGGGCGGACGATCGTGTACACATACATTGCGACAGGTGAAGCAGCTCCAGGCGCAGCTGAAAAAACACGAGCTCGACGCGTCCGGCGCAAAGGTAGCTAGCGCTTGGAAGAAGACGACATGTGTGTCGCTCTGGCAGTTGGCAGCTCACACAGGCGGCGTGTGTGTGCGTGTGGATCTGCGTACTGGATGCAAAACAAGGCGGTGCTGCTGAAGCGCTTGCAGAGCCATCTGCGTGGTGACGAAGAGGAGGACGAGGCGGCTCATAGCCAGATCGAGGCGCATGTACGCGAGGCTGCTGCCTGCATTTTTTGATACAAAAAAAACTCGAGGCTGGATCTGCGTTCTCGCGAGTCTTATTAGTTCAATGCTGTCATCGTGCTGCAGTCAGACGACCCTGGGACGACTGCGGCGCCAACAAGCGATACTGGGACGACGCAAGCAGGTAGCGCTGCCGCCACTCTCGCCACTAACGCCAACGCTCCTTGTGATGCCGCCAGCCCACATCATGCGAGCGATCAGACGCTTGCTAGCGCAGCAACTGCGCCAGACGAACTCGCGACGGCTGAGGAGAGTGTCGAGCCAGCGGTGCGTGGAGCTTCTGGTTTATCAACAGCTGCAGCGCCAAAGCGACGCACTTCGGTGTCTAAGTGTTTTTGCTGTCTGAGCTGTGGAAGCAGGAGTCGGCTGTCGCGGATTCTGAGGAGGGAGTTGAGCTGCCAAGTGCCAGCGCACCTGTGGAGATGAGCCAGAGCTCGGCAAGTGAGCTGGCTGAGAGCCACGCAGCAGCGACGAGGACGCTGCGCATCGACAACTTTCGCCGCCCGTTCACGCTCAACGCAGCGAAGGTGCGTGGCATGTGTGCGCGACTCTTGAGTTGAGAGAAGCAAGCAGAGCCCTGTGTGACTGTACCGTGCGATGTCGCCATCCGTGTCGATGCTCCGCAGGCTTTGGTGCAGGAGCTCGGAGACTACGTTGAGAACGGATTCTGGATGGACGCGATCAAGACCCACTGCTACGTCTCGTACGAGTCCACCGAAGTGGTAAGCAGCGCAGCGCTATGGATTGTTTGAATCACGTACCAGTGTAGTTGGAAATGATCATGACCGTTCGCTGTTGTGTATTCTTCTAGGCTCGCAAAATGCGCGACAGCTTGGATGGGAAAGTGTGGCCGCCTGCCACTGGCATAGCGCTTCGTGCCGACTTTTCACAGGAAAGCGCGATGCAGATCAACGACAGCGGCGAAGCTCCGCGCTCGAGCGTGAAGCGGAAAGCAGACAACGAACTCGAGGCACCAGCAAGCAGAGGCAATGGACGACTGGCTCAGCGTGGACTCGGTGCGCAGCTGGACGCAACAGAGGAATGTCTGGACAGAGTCTTCAGCCGACTAACGTCGTGCTCACAACCGTGTGTTGTGTTTGTCTGCACCAGCGTCGATATCGGTTGACGCCTCGTTTCTCAAGACGGAGACCAAGCCCGTGCTGTACTACCTGCCGCTGACTGACGAGCAAGTGAGGCAGAAGAAAGAGCGGCAGCAGCGATTGCTGTCAAGTGCTTCAACAACACCAGCGAATGCGAGTGATCGCAACAATGAGAGCGGAGAAACGAGGCTCACACCGCAGTCGAAGCCACGTCGTCGACAGAAGAAAGCACGGGGTAGCTACCGCCAGATCCAGCGCATCGGCTCCAAGTGACTTTGAGTCTTGGAGTGCGAGAAAGCCGACAGGTGAGCGCTGACAGCTCCGCCGCTTTCGTTCATGTGAATCAAGTGTGTCTTCCCGCATCATGGCTCCCGTTCGTTTTTCAGCAGCCAGAGTTTCCGCGCCTCTCGGTGCCGATTTCTTCTAACCGATCCTGCCAATTGCAGCTTCGTTGACGATGCAGGTGGCTCAGACCGATCGTGTGTTGAGCAGTGCTCACGGAGTGAGCAGCACGATTCAGAAGGGAATATGGGTGCTCTGTGCTGCACTATAATAGGGATTTCTTGTATTTGCGACTGTCCATGACACGTGGACACTGACGATACATTCATAAATGTGGACTCGACCAAAAACGAAGGCGCGTGGATGTCGTGCATCCATCCAGTCGTTCGCACTTCGCGCATCCGAGCAAAGGAACGACGAGCTGATTCTCCAATTTTCCAAGTCAAGCACAAGCGGTCCAGTTTTAACCTCACAGCCCATCCCAGGGGAGAATCCCCCCCTTTTTTAGGGGGGCCTGGGAAGGCGAGGATGGAGCGCACGACCGCCGCAGCACGATGACGGAC
>JAADWH010000174.1:0-37729 GCA_023335995.1 Globisporangium nagaii
CCTCTCTCTCTCTCTCTCTCTCTCTCTCTCTCTCTCTCTCTCTACAGCGTGCATCTGTGTCGGCGCGAGCGCGACAATGCGCTCTTTGGTTCGTGCAGTCTCCCCTCGCCTCATTTCATGGAAATGCATACTCGTGATGCACGCTGACTGACTTGCTTGACTGCCAATGCTTACAGCGCTGAAGCGCATCCCAAATGAGAAGCTCACGACGCCGCAGCAGCAGGAGCGCCTGCGCACGGAGCAGCAGATCCTCAGCACGCTGCGCAGCCCGTTCCTGTGTCGCTCACTTGCTGCATCCACAGGCGACGAGCAGGCAGGTGGCAACGACGAGAGCGACGGCCACCAGTCACTCGCAATCGAGTACATCGATGGGAAGCCTCTCTACCAGTGCATCTGGCGGTGCAAAGCCCACTCAGGAAGCCTTCCCGAGCCCATCGCTAGGTTCTTTGCTGCGCAGATCGTGCTGGCACTTCGCGCGATGCACGCCAGCGGCTTTGTGCATCGCGACCTCAAGAGCGGGAACGTGCTGGTCGACCAAGAGGGCTTCGCGAAGGTGATCGACTTTGGCTTTGCGAAACAGATCGGCTCGGAGCGCACGAGCTCGTTCTGTGGGACGCACTACATCATGGCACCAGAGATCTTCACGAGGAAATCGTATGGGCTGGCAGTGGACTGGTGGTGAGACAGCTCTGGGATTGCGTCTCTGCTGGAGGTTTACTGGAGGTGCATCCTGACATTTGATGCTGTTGTATAATGTTGATGCAACGAATGGCAGGAGCCTCGGCGTTGTGATCTACGAGATGGTGGCTGGACGACCACCGTGGGAGTACAAGCCGACTGCCGGAGCTCCGCTCGATCAGTACTTTGCGGCTGTGGCTGAGATCGCAGGGCGCTTGCAGACAAGCGGTGCGAGCCTTCCAACCTCAGACGAATCGTCCGGATCAATGCCGTCGCCAGCGCTGAGTGTGGAGCTTCACTCTCTCTTGCAGTAGGTGCATGCGTGTCGTGGTGGACTTGCACATCTTTTCCCACAGCTGTTGTCACAGCGATGAGTCTGACTCGGCTTTGTGATGGAGCAGCGGATTGCTGGCGATCAAACCTGAGCAGAGACTCGGATTCAATGGTGTTGGAGAGGTAGGCTGCTGGATACGGAGCCATGTAGCGCTGATGGCGTCGCAGCAACCGAAATTTTCGGGAGACTGACTCTGTTCCCTGTACTCGAAAGGTGATGGCGCATCCGTGGTTCGCTGGAGTCGACTGGGAGCTGCTTGAGGCGAAAGAGACGCGGCAGAGCGAAATATCCGTCCCGTACAGTCTCCAAGCCGACTTTGCGTCTGACTCGTCAGCATCCCAGAACGCATTCACAGTGGAAGAAGACTTGTCGAGCGCCGAAAGCATCGATCCAGAGGACAACGCCAAGTACTTTGCCGATTTCTAGCAGCAGCCGACATTGTCGACAACCAATTTCCAAGGTGTATGCGAACCAATGTTGAGAATATGTAGAAGCGACAAGCCTGGGGTTCGAGAAACCGGAGGAATGGCGGAATGAAAGAGTATGCGCTGTGAGAAAGAGCCATGCGGTCTCAGCAGACGCGCTTGACGAATGTCTGCTGCGCGTGGCGGTTCTCCTCGGCCTTGGCGTTCGTCTGCTTGGTGCTCTCGTTCGCCGCCGCGATGTGCTCGTCGATGAACTGCGCGATGTTCGGGTGGAACTCGTACCGGCCGCCGAAAAAGTCGACGTAGTTCGATCCGTCGTACAGGAATCCTTCAGGGAGTGGGTCCATCGCCTATCGCCATGGCCACAGCGATCCATCCACCAAGCAATCAATTCCACGACAAAGCACTCCTCCTCCCGATATGCACAGTAGTAATACCGAGCAAAAGCAAAACTCACATGACGCTTTTGGATCTCGCGCTTCTCCTCGATGCTCACGGACGACTTGCTGCGCATCGGGGCCACGGAGCGCTCCACGTGTGCGTAGCAGTTGAGCAGCAGGTCGTGCAGCTTGGTCGCATCGAGTCCCACGCCCGTGATCTGGAGCTCCAGCTTTGCCGAACCACCACTTTCACCACCATCGCCTTGCTGAGCTCGCTGCTTGGATTCGACACGCATGCGCACACTCGTGCCAGTGGAGACGTAGTGGTAGACGCTCTCTGGCTCACCAGCAAACGAAATGCGGCCGTCGACGCACCAGCACCAGCCAAACTCGTCGCTCCACTGGGAACACGCAGCATTCGGCTTCGAGTCAGCAGCAGACCCAGCGCTCATCAATGCTGAGCGGTCGCTGTTGCTGATCGCACGTACTTTGTCCGCAGCGAGCGCCTGGGCGAGGCGGATGCCCTTGGTCTTCTCTAGACTGCTCTCTGGGTGCATCTTCTCCAGCGCCTTGGAGAACACTGCGAATGGCGTCAAGGTCGATGCGACCAGGTGCAGGAACCGCGAGCGCTCCATGCCAGGCGCGACCTGAAAGCGCAGCGTCTCGGGAAGTGCCATTGCTGAGGCGCTGTGGTCGTTGTGAACGCTGTCGAGAGCGTAGAGCTCGGCGACGTACTTTGACGGACTCTTGCTCGCCGAGCTCGACTCGTCAGCCCATCCTGGGAAGTGTGCGTCGCGATACTTGGTGTAGTAAACGCTTTCAAACCTGTCGACGGCCAGCAGCGACGTGATCGGCCCTTCAAAGACATCCTGCGAGAGGCACTGGATGTCGGCGAACGGGTTCACCTGGTCGATGTGGAAGCGCAGGCGTCCCAACTGGCTCGCTGACACTTCCGAGCTGTGTGTGAGCACGACGTGGGTCGTGAAGCCCGCCGTGAGTTGGTCGAAGAGCTTTGGGAACGGACACTGCGCAGCCAGCGGGTCGGGCAAGTACACGTTCGTCGCGCTCACACAGGCGACCAGCAGACTCAGCTTCACCTGGAGTGGCGGCGGCGAAGAGCTCGCTGCCGCCAGCTGCTTGATCGCCGCAGCCACTGTGATCGGATCGACGTACCCTATGACCGAGAGCATGATACGCGGATGCACAACCGGGCTCACGCTGCTGCGGACGAGCTCAAGCGTTTCTGTGAGCTTCAGCTGGATCTGGCGGAAGGCGTACTGCTCGTAGAGCTCTGGGTCTTGGCTGCCATCCTTCTTCGTCCCAGGATCAATGTCTGCATCGCGAGCGTCGACGAGAACATGCTTCCAGTCATTCGATCCGGACGAGAACTCGCAGATAGACTTGGCGATCCGGGCAACGTCGCTGCCTGGGATACCGAGCATCACGGTGATCGGCACGCAGAGCTTGCGCAGATCCTGGTTCGGCTTGCCCAGCGTCGTGACCGGGTTCGCATCCTTCGGGATGAACCACTTCGGGAAGAAGTCCTCAACGGCAGCCAAGCTCTCTCGAGCGGACGAAGCGTTGCGCTGGTTCTTCACAAGCTCTTCACAGGCTTTACGGATCACGAGAGGCAGTTCATCGGAGTTGCTGCCAGAGTGCTGGCTGTTGTCGCGAGGCGTGGCGCCGTCGAACGCGAGGCTGAGATCGTGCGGACGGTAGAACGGAATCTCGAGCGCCTCGGCCGAGCTCTTCCACGCGCTGTTGAGCACTCGCAGGATCTCTTCCTGAAAGCGCGAGCCCGAGAGCAGCGGGATGAAGAGATCTTGCTTGCTGAATGCGAACGGCAGCGACTCGGAGAGCTGGTTCAAATCATATTCCAGGCACAGTGAATGTCAGCCGCGCTGCAGCAAAACGACAGCAACACAGCTACAAAGTGGTACGTACAGGCGTGGCGCCAGTGTGCGCGTCAGGCTTGAGCTCGATCCGCAGCAGCACGAGCTCCTCGAACTGCGTCGGGATGACGCGGAAGCTGCGCACGTGCTTGGCAAACGAGACCAGGATCGGGTTCATGTGCGGCGTGAGGAACACGAAGCCGCCGGAGAAGAGCCGCATGCTGCCGCTCACGCTCGAGAGTTCCTCGCAGCTGAGCAGCAGCACGGCTTTCGCGAGCGCAACCTGAGTCGCCGCCTGCGAGTCTTGGTTCTGGTCCCCGGCGCTGGTGCTGCTTGAGCCATTCGACACACTGAGCACGTTGTCAACCATGGCGTCCATGGTCGCGACTGCGTGGCCGAGCCGGATCGCGGGGCTTTGCAGCATGAACTCGGAGCGCAGCGTCGCGAGCAGCGCGCGCACAAAGTCCGCCTCCTTGCCGCTGCGGATCCACGACCGGAAGTACGGGAACGACTCGGTCACGCTGATGAGCTTCGTTGACTTGAGCAGGATCGAGTCGCTGACCATGAGCGAGCCGAGCGACTTGGTCGGCTCCACTTTGCTTGGGATCTCGTCGAAGCTCATGGACACGTATAGGAGGTTGATGCCTACGTGCACAGCAGCAGCAGTCCGAGCAAGCTAGTCAGTCGTAGAGCGCAGTGACACAATGGCAAATAGGATCACATGCACAGCAGGGCAAGTTCGTACTGTCGGCTCGGAAGTCCGTCGAGCATCCTCGCGCATCGAGGCACTCGACACTCAGCACCAGGCTCTCGTCCAGCGCCGCCAACTGCGGGTTCTCCTGCAGCACATGGGACTGCGCTCTCGAATACTCGCTCATAGCACTCAGCGCTTTGGATGTTGCCTCAGCAATGTACTTCTGCAGCGACGCGGCTCCGCCACTGGAGTTGGAGATGTGCGCGACAAGCTCTTTGAGCGCGCGCTTGAAGCCACGCAGCAGCAGCACGTAGAGCTCGATGAGCAACTGCGTGTCCCTGGCATTGCTTTGCGTGTCCGCGTGCTGCTCGAGCTGCTCCGAGACTGGATGCACGAGTGCGTCCTCGTCCACGATGCGGCTGCAGACTTTAGCGGTCGACAGGAAGTACGTGCGCGCGAACCTCACGCCGGAGAACGGATCCTCGACCTGCACGAGCATGTGGGTCGCTGGGAACGCACTCGCACCAGCGTCCTTGAGGAACACGGTGCTCGACGACTTGTGGCTCAGATCGCTCGTGCGCGTACCGAAGAGCACGCGGCTGCCTCGGTTCGGCAGCACCCGGAGCCCGCGCGTGTCGTACTGCATCGTGCCAAACTCGTAGAAGCTCAGCAGATCTTCGCCCATCTCCAGCTCGCTCCTGCTGTTGCGCGCCTCGGGCGACTCGGCGTGGTCGAGCTTAAGCAAAAACTGCGCGTAGTGGTGGGACAGCAGCGGCGCAACCTCCTGGGCTACGCGCTTGGCGCTGAACGCGTCGAGCTCGAGCATGAGATCGCGCAGCGCGCTGGAGACGTTCACGACCTCGTGATTCATCGTGAAGAAGCCCTTGCTCCTTGCACGGTGCTTCGCGGTAGCGCCATCGACATCGTTTTCAAGACCATATGACTGGATGAGCGGCCACTTCTCCGGGACCATTGGGTCCTGGAGGTCGCGGCCATCAGCGTCCAGCCCGTAGGGGATGCCGATGCGCTTGACGCCGGCGACCATGGCTTTGAACGCGCGGATCTTGCGCGCCTCCTGCTCGTCCGGGTCCATCGCGTCGTGGAACGTGAGCTCCTGGACGTTGCGCCAGCGAGCGATCATGGGCAAGACCTTGACGGCCGCGTCGCCTTCCGACGAGTAGAAGATCGCGACGCGCTCGGCTGTGATGAACAGCACGACGTCCTCGAGTCGCTCGTGCTGCTGTGAGATGACTTGCGCACCGAGCAGCTCCTGGCCGGACGCGCCAAGAAACAGGAACTTGAGCGCCGCCTGCGAGAGCGTCGAGTGGAAGCTGTCGACGCCGCCGACGAGCAGCAGCGCGTCAACAGATGAGACGTCGGAGTCAGCGCAGAGGAGCCGCGTCTGGAGCTTCTGCAGCCGCTCGAAGCTGTCGCTACCGATGAACTCGACCTCGCGCCAGCCCATGTGTGATAACGTGAGGATTGCTTTGCTCTCTTGATCTGTCGCTGTGTCGCTGCTGCTTGTTGCGAGGTGTCGTTTGGATCTTGAAGAGGCGCCGACTGTCAACAGGTCGCTCGATCGGTAAACAATCATAGCGATGCTGTTATGATATCGAAATCGCAGCAACAGCGGTCATGATTTCGCGAAAAAGTCCGTTCCCGCAAAAACAAACAAAAAACAGAACGGAACCCCACACACGAGAAAAGATGACGAGAGAGTCGAACGAGAGTGAACCACGAAATGAGATCAGTCCCGCGCGAAGACTGCTCCAGCTGATCTCCTGCGCCCCCCAGAATCACACTCGCGCGCCACCATGCTGTCCGTGTCCGCGCTGAGCGAGCTGCTGAGCGACAAGGCGTCGCCCGCCGTCCTGGGTCTCGCGTGCGCCGTCGCGCTGCTCGGATACGCGCTGCTGCCGACCCCGCAGGAGCGCGCGGTGCGCCACCTGCCGCGGCCGTCAACGACGCTGCCGTTCCTGGACAACACGCTGGACCTCGCGGTGACGTACCGCGAGAAGCTCTACGACTACTTCGTGGACGAGACGATCAAGCAGGGCGGGCAGATGTGGCGGCTCAAGGCGCTCGGCCGCCCCATCGCGGTCGTGCTCACGACTCCCGAGGCGTTCGAGCACGTGCTCAAGACCAAGTTCGAGGACTTTGGCAAAGGGCCGCGGCTGTGGAACAACATGGAGGACATGCTGGGCAACGGCATCTTCGCGGTCGACGGCATGCTCTGGATGCACCAGCGCAAGACGGCGAGCCACCTGTTCTCGCTGCAGATGATGCGCGACACGATGGAACAGAGCGTGGTCGAGTACACGACCGTGCTGTGCGAGCGGCTCGCGCACATCTCTGCGAGCAGCGAGACCGTGAACCTGAAGCGCGTCCTCGATCTCTTCACGATGGACGTGTTCACGAAGATCGGCTTCGGCGTCGACCTCAACAGCCTCCGGTCGAACGAGAGCCCGCCGTTCCTGGACGCATTCGAGCGCGCGTCAGCCAACTTGCTCCGGCGCTTCCAGGCGCCAGTGTGGTACTGGACGCTCAAGCGCTGGCTCAACGTTGGCTCGGAGCGCGTCATGGCCGAGGACATCAAGATCCTCAACTCGCTCGTCTACGAGATCATCTCGCGCTCCATGGCGCATCGCACAACAACGAGCCCGTCGTTCGCAGCCACCAACAAGGAGGACAAGGAGGCAAGCAATAGCAGCAGCAGTGGACGGGATCTCGTGTCGCTCTTCCTCGAGAAAGAGGCGACCGAGTACGCGAACGGCGAGCAGACCAAGACGGACGCGACGTTCATCCGCGACATGGCCGTGAGTTTCCTCGCTGCGGGACGCGACACCACGTCGCAGAGCATGACGTGGCTCATCCTGATGCTCAACCGGTACCCGCGCGTGCTCATGAAGATCCGCGAGGAGCTCCGGGCGAAGCTGCCAGGACTCTTCGACGGCAGTCTGGTGGTGCCAAGCATGGAGGACGTGCACAGCCTTCCGTACCTCGAGGCGTGCATTCGCGAGAGTCTGCGCCTGAACCCCGTGATCGCGATCAACGGACGCCAGGCGCTGCGAGACACGACGCTGCACGACGGCACATTCATCAAGAAAGGCACGCGCGTGACGCTGCCGATCTACGCGCTCGGTCGCTCGAAGCGGGTCTGGGGCGAGGACGCAATGGAGTACAAGCCCGAGCGGTGGCTCGACCCGACCCAGCCGGGCAAGCTGATCCAGGTCTCGCCCTACAAGTTCTCGGCGTTCCTGAGCGGCCCGCGCATCTGCATCGGCATGAAGTTCGCCCTCATGGAGATGAAGATCGCGATGGCGGCCGTGCTGAGCAAGTACGAGGTGCGGACCGTGAAAGATCCGTTCGACTTTACGTACCGCGCGACGCTCACGATGACCATCAAGGGACCCGTGGACGTGACCGTCACGCCGCTGGCGTCAAGCTGAGCGTGAGGCTTGGTGCGCATTGGGAGAGAGCGATGTAGCGCATCGCATACCGGTGGTGTTGTGTGTTGTGTGTGTTGACAAATAAAGAAAGCGAGGGCTTGAAGAGAGGATGTTACAGTCTCACCTATCCGAAGCCCTGGTGGGTGAGACCGCGGCGATGTGTTGATGCTCTATGGCAGCGACCTCGACGCCGAGAGCAGCGATCGAAGCCCTCAAGAGTGCACAGGCGAGCTGAATGCCTTGGCGCTCGGGACTGGAGGTGTCTGGCATTTTGGTAATCACGCTGTTGACGATGCAAATGCTGGGCTCTCGCCGTTTGGCGTGGGTGTCGACAGTGAGAGGGAAGCAGGGGGATCATCTGACCACGAGACAACTAACACTCGGATTCTCGAGTCAGGTCTTCCTAACGGGTATTGCTCGAGATCCTCCGCGTTGCTCTTGGTATGAAGGCACGCATGGTAGTACATGAAGCGTGAACGGATGTATAAAGGCTTTATGCAAAAAAAATGGTGCAGTAGCGATGGCTTGTTCCCTCCTGCTCTTCGCGATCTTCAATGATCCGAAAGTGCGGATTGATGGTCTCGCCTGATCTGATTGATAGCCAACCACGACGACCTGCTACTCGCAGTGCATATTCAATATACAAAAAGCGTTTGCCAGCATTATCGCACCTCATGAGCATCCTGCTTATCCGTGTCCTTGCAGCACAAAACACCGACGATTTCGATGCGCGCAAAAACGAGGCGTCGTGATTCTTTCCATCTCGGCTGTCAACCTCCCAGCCAGAACCATCTGCGCAAAGTGGGACGCTCGCCCACATCGCAAAAGGCGACAAACACATCGCGCCGGTCGCCGCTGCTCATGGACCTCCTCGGCAGCGCTCGGCAGACCAGCAGCGGCAGGTCGCATTGACCGATCTGCCGCACTACACGCACACTCGAGCTCGCAAGGATGCTGGACATCGACACGCTGTGCTCGCTGCTGACGCCGTCGAGCGTGGCGATCGCGGCGCTCGTGGCGCTGCTGAGCTACGCGGCGCTGCCGGGCTCCCGCGAGCGCGCGGTGGCCCACCTGCCGACGCCCGCGACGACGCTCCCGCTGCTGCACAACACGCTGGACGTGACGATGCGGTACAAAGGCCGCTTCTACGACCTCATGCTCGACGAGTGTCGCAAGCACATGGGCAAGCCGTGGCGCATGAAGATCCTCGGCAAGCCCGTGATGATCGTCGTGAGCACGCCCGAGGAGTTCGAGAACGCGCTCAAGACCAAGTTCGAGGACTTTGGCAAGGGCGAGTTTCTCACGACCGTGCTGCAGGACATCCTGGGCAACGGCGTCTTCGCGGTCGACGGCATGCTCTGGGTGCACCAGCGCAAGACGGCGAGCCACCTGTTCTCGCTGCAGATGATGCGCGACACGATGGAGCAGAGCGTGATCGAGTACACGAAGAAGCTCTGCACGCGCATGGACGCGATCGCACGCGACAGCGAAGTCGTCAACATGAAGCGCCTGCTGGATGTCTTCACGATGGACGTCTTCACGAAGATCGGCTTCGGCGTCGACCTGCGCGGACTCGAGGACGGCAAGAACCCGCCGTTCCTCAACGCGTTCGAGCGCGCGTCCGGCAACCTGCTCACGCGGTCGCTCGAGGCGCTGCCGCTCTGGCAGCTCAAGAAGAAGCTCAACATCGGCACGGAGCGCGACATGGCGGAAGACATCAAGGTCATCGACGACATGGTCTACGACATCATCGCGCAGTCCATGAACGGCAAGCGCAACGTGGGCGGCGACGACGCGTCCAAGGACCTCATCACGCTCTTCCTCGAGAAGGAGCAGGTCGAGTACGCCAACGGCGAGAAGGTCACGACCGACCCCAAGTTCATCCGCGACATGGCGCTCAACTTCGTCGCCGCTGGTCGCGACACGACATCGCAGAGTATGTCGTGGTTCCTCATCATGCTCAACCGCAACCCGCACGTGCTCACAAAGATCCGCGAGGAGCTCTCGGCAAAGCTGCCGGGACTCTCGGACGGCTCCAAGCCCGTGCCGAGTATGGAGGACGTGCAGCAGCTGCCGTTCCTCGAGGCGTGCATCCGCGAGAGCCTGCGACTGAACCCGGTGCTGGCGTTCACGTCGCGCATTGCGCTGCGCGACACGACGCTGCACGACGGCACGTTCCTGAAGGAAGGCACGCGCGTGGTAATGCCGCACTACGCGCTCGCGCGGCTGCCGTGGGTCTGGGGCGAGGACGCCGAGGAATACAAGCCCGAGCGGTGGCTCGACTCGGAGACCGGCAAGGTGCTGCAGGTCTCGCCGTTCAAGTTCTCGGCGTTCATCGGCGGCCCGCGCATCTGCCTCGGCATGAAGTTCGCGTTCCTCGAGATGAAGATCGCCATGGCGGCGCTGCTGAGCAAGTACGACATCACGACCGAGCGCGACCCGCACTCGATCCGGTACAAGCAGACGGCCACGCTCTCGATCGACGGCCCGCTCAACGTGCGCGTCACGCGGCTCGCGGCCGTCACCGGCGCCTAGTTGGCTCGTCGTGCGAAGGATCGAAGGCGCTGGCTGAAAGAGAGAGTGAGAGAAAGCAGCGGATGGTGCATGTGAGAAAGTTACAAAGTGAATATGAATATGAACATGAGTGAACAACTTGTGGCTTGAGATTTCGTCGCCAGCGGATACACGATACACGCCGTAGACGAACGCATGTGTTCGGACTCCTCGTTCGAGACAGTTGTGTAGCCATCTGCGAGATGGAATGCGCGGACATGCGATCGCCATCCTGCTAAGTTGGTCAGCGCTGGTTGCGACGATGGAAGGTGACAGAGCGCTTGGTCCACCAGCTCCATCGCAGAACAAAGCTGCTGGATGAAGTACAAATGGCCAACACCTCTCAACGCACCCACTACTCGCAGCCGCCTTGGAGGCAGGTGCACCGCGCTTCGTTTCCCATGTCCGTGCGCAAATGACGATGCTGCCGCGCTCTCGCAGATCGATTGGCAGGAAACAAGGAGCCGAGGGAAAAAAAGAAGCAACTGCGTGAATCCAAACCCAGATATCAGTGTTCTCAACCGCTACTGCCAGCGAATGGCTATTCGGTCGATTTAGCTTTTACATACCTGGGACTACCGACAATGTGATTCGAGTGAAAGGATATTAGCCGTCAAGGAAACTCGTCATTTATATTCACTGCTTTGGCTGCCACTAGCCAATGCCACAAATGATGTGCAAAAATGCCACATGAAAAGTCAGGACCCATCCGTCCCACTCAACACCTGCGAGACTGGCGCTGCTGGTCCCTCCCTCCCTCCGAACACGCACAAGCGCAGCCCTCGCCAGCCCTCGCCAGCCGCTGCATCCGCCGTCCGCCACACCTGCATTCGCGTCCGTCCCCGCTTCACGCTCCACGCTTCACGTCGCCATGTCTGGACTCGCGTCGGCGCCGCGCAACCTGCTGCTGCTGCTGCTCTCGACGGCGCTCTGGGCCGCGCTCTTCCGCGCCGCCAGCACGCTCTCGCAGCGCCACGTGCGCGTCTACCGCGACTTCTCGCGCGCCGAGCAGGGCGACTGGGCCTCGCGGTGCGTTTTGTCTGCTCTCTCTCTCTCTCGTGTGTTTCTCTCGCATCGTCTGTGCCGCTGGAGCTCACCAAACGTTCTGTGTGTGTGTGTGTGTGCAGCATCAACTCGACGATCCACGCCGTGGTGATCGTCGTGGGCATGCTCACGACCGCGCTGCGGCAGCAGTGGGACGACGACCTGCTGCCGCTGCGCTCCACATCGGCCGCCACCGCGCTCTTCTGCCTCTGTGCGTAGCCATCACTCGGCGAAAAGCTGACTGGCAGTGCGTGTTGTGCTTACTTTTTGTCGTGCGTATGATCATGTGCAGCGTGCGGCTACTTCATCTTTGACCTCTACGTGCTCATCCGCTTCAAAGTGCCGCTCTGGCGCGTGTTTGTGATCCACCACATCGTCGCCGCGTACGTTGTTGCTGCCGATTGCCGCCATTGCTGTGTACCTGTGTGTGCCGCGTGTGACAGTACTTACTTAGCGCTGTCCTATCCTGTGTTACCTACTACGTGCGACAGCGTGCCGTACCTGATCTACAACTTCCACGCGGGCTGCGGCATGGACTTCTACCTGCTCTCGCTCTTCCTGCTCGTGGAGTTCGCGGTCATCCCGCTCAACATCACAACGTTCCTCGAGCAGCTCGGCTACGGCAAGACGGCGCTGCACGCGACGTTCTTCTACATCACGTACGTCTGCTGGTTCGGCGCACGCGTGGTCCTGCCGCTCTACAACGTGTACGTGCTCTGGGAGCGCATCATCCCGAGCGCGGCCGAGTCGCCGCTCTGTGTTTTGCCGGCGGCGATCTGCGGCCACCTCATCGCCGCGTTCTGCGTCGGCGTGTTCGTGTTCGTGTGGACGCCCGACGTGCTCGCCAAGTGGCGCTCGCCCGTGCTGCAGCTCGACGAGTACTCGGACTACGAGCTCACGCTGCGCCAGAGCATCACGCCGCGCGCTTCGCCGCTCACACCCGCGATGAGCAAGAAGACGCCGAGCAGCGGTAGCAACCAGCAGCAGCAGCGCAACGGCTACGGAACCATGGCGGAGCCTTGAGTGCGCGATCTCCCCCATGCTTTCCTTCCTTCGTATTCTACATGCTCGCTCGCTCGCCCGCGCTCATACTCACGCAGTACTTTGCTTTGCACCACCACCACCACACGCCGTCGTGTGGATCTTAGATAGGCAACGCAAGGGTATCCCGTGAAGAAGTTCGTCTTTATATGTGTCAAATAGTGAGGCTTGTATGCGCTATTCTAGCTAGCATGACGGGTCCTGTCGGCGTGCATGGATACGTAGGTACACACTCACCCTACTTCTTGGCGCGCGCGCGCCGCACACCGATGCTCACTGCGCCTGCGACGATCACGAGCGCGCCGACGACGCTGTAGCTGCTCACCTGCTCGCCCAGTAGCGTCGTGTCCCAGATGAACACGAACAGCACGTCGAAGTAGCGCATGACGGACGCGATGCCGGCGTTCTCCTGCTGGAAGCCAAGCGTCAGGAACACGGAGCCGACGCAGGACACGGCGGCGCTGGCCACGAGCGCGAGCAGCACGTCCAGTTGCGTCGGGTACACGAGCGTCTTGTTCGAGCAAAAAAGTAGCCGAGTCGGTGAGTCAGCCACATGCACAAAGAGGTAGATACGCACACAAATTTGACAAATAAGTACACTAGCAAGCACACAAGCATGCCAAACGTACGACGTCGAAGAGGAGCACCATCGCGAGCGAGAAGACGATGCCGAAGAGCGAGAAGTAGTGCAGGATCGACATGCTGTGCAGCGCGTGGAGCTTGCGCGTCGCGATGTACGCGCACGCTTGCGCGAACGCAGCACCGAATGCGCACGTGATCGCCAGACTCGAGGTTGCAGCCGTCCCCTTTGCGCTGGTGTCGTGGCCAAAGAGGAACGCCGGACGCGCGACGAAGAACACGCCGATGTACGACAGCAGCGCGCACGCAAAGTCGATGCGGTCGATTGCTTCGCCCAGCAGCAGCGCACCCTTCGCGCACGATAGAGTTATAGCACTGTCAGATTGGCGCACAGCATACTGAGGTGCAGAACTCTCGCTCGCTCACCAGGATGAACGTGATGACTGGACTCGTGAAGATAATGACGATCGCGTCCGTGAGCACCATCTGCGAGACGGCGTAGAAGATGAGCGAGATGCAGACCGTGCCGATGAAACAGCGGAGGAGCAGCAGGCTGCGCAGCGCCGGCTCGACGCGCAAGTCGACCTGCTTGTAGCGCACCACCGCCTATGTCGTGCAAGCCAGACAGAGAGCCCACGCCAGTTGCACAAGTAAGCACACGCGAAGTGATCTACGAGGGAGTAGCATCAGCACGACTACATACATAGTTGAACGCCCACGCGAGGATCGTGCGCCAGAGCGCCACCTCGTGCGACGAGAGCGAGCGGCAGGCGAACTTGACGCACGCCGACATGATGCTGAAGTTGAACGCCGCGAAGACCACGTACCCGAGCGCTCGCAGACGCTTGGCGCGCGGCGGACCGTGCACTGGGATCAAGTTCTTGCTCTCGCTGGTAGACTCGCTGGAGGACTGGGAGCCTGCGTCAAGAAACTTGTCCTTGAGCGTACTGCTGGCTTTCCCCAGCAGCGGCATCTCGTCGTCGATAGGATCGCCCGACGACATGAGCGGCTCCTCTGTGGCGGTCGCAGCGGTGGAGTCCTCAGCATCATCGTCTGCGGTGGTTCTGAGCGTGTGCACCTTGTGCTCGTCGTGGAGCGTCGCGGTCTTGCGGGGCTCTGACGGCGCGACCAGCGCTGACGGGTGCTCTTGGATCAAACCCATCGCGTCAGTGTTGGTGCTGGAGTCTAGATCCGCGGGTGGTGTGATGGACTGATCCGCTTGCGCGACTATCCTCAAGGCAAATAGAGAAGTGAGGAAGGAGAGAGCACTGCCGCTGGTGCTCCTGCGGAGTTGGTCATCTTGCTGCGATTGAGGAATGCAGGCGAAGCCCGAGAGGTGTCGCAGAGATTTCCTCGGAAAGGAGAGCGCGAGCCTTCGGCTCTGATCTCCCTCCCTCTGTCAACCAACTGAGAGAGTTTACGGTTCGTTCGTGTCCGTTGATGGACAACAGCGGCTCGAATCTCGACGGTGACAAGCCGGGTACCACGTGGTGCTGCTCCCGCCTCCGAGTCTGATGATCTTGACGACAGCGACTCGTTCATAAATAGCTGCACAAGGCGGCAAATCACGCAGTACTCGCTGGATGCACACACAACGCGAGTAGCAAAGTGTACTGTTTGTGTGTAGCGAGAGTTCTCTCTCTCTCGTGTGTGTGTAGGAAGCTGCCGCATTAACCTGGCTCTACTTCTTCACATTCGCGCGACGAATCACGATCATTGCGGCGCCGAGCAGGATGATCGTGCCGCCGAGAATGCTGTAGCCGCTCACGCTCTCGCCGAGCACCGTCGTGTCCCAGAGCAGCACGAACACGACGTCGAAGTAGCGCATGACCGACGCGATGCCGGCTTTCTCCTGCTGGAAGCCCTTCGTGAGGAAGATCTGGCCGATGAACGCGAAGGTGCCGCAGCCAAGGAGCGCCAGGAACACACCGCCACTGAGGTTCAATGTGAGACCCTGCTCGTGGACGGTAGACACAGACACACAGTCAGTCGAGCACGATTGAGTTTCGGTGCAAGGAGGAAGACGCACGCACTTACCACGTTGAAGAACGTGAGCGTGAGCACCGAGAAGCCGATGCCGAAGAGTAGGAAGTAGTGGATGATCACCATGAAGCTGATGTCGTGCAGCTTGCGCATGCAGATGTACGCGCACGCCTGTGTGAACGCGCCACCGAGCGCGCAGAGCACTGCGAGCGGCGTCGCGTCCTTGGATGTCGCGGACGCTGGGAACAGGAACGCTGGACGCGCCACGAAGATCACGCCCGTGTAGGCGAAGACGCCGCTGAGAAAGTCGATCTTCTCGACAGCCTCGCCCAGCACCAACGCACCCTACGACACGCACGCACGCTCACACGCAGTCAGTGAGAGCAGATTTCGAAAGCCACGCGATACTCTACGCTCTAATGGCGACGTACTAAGAGGAATGTGAGCACGGGACTCGTGAAGATGATCACCACGGCATCCGTGAGTACCATCTTGGACATGGCGTAGAACTGCAGCGCGATGCCCAGCGTGCCGATGAAGCTGCGGAAGAGCAGGATCTTGCGGTGCTTTGGCGCCACGTGCAGCTCCACCTTGTTGTAGCGCAGCATCACCTGTCGACGAGTCAAGCGAGCAAAAGAACACTAGTCAGGTACACCCCAGAGGCAGATCCAGCGCGATACAAGACCCAGCATTCGCATGTCGTACAAAGTTCAAGAGCCACGCGATGCTCGTGCGCCAGAAGACCGTCTCGTGCGACGTCACGTGGCGACTCGCGAACTTGACGCACGCCGACATGACGCTGAAGTTGAGCGCCGCGAACGCAATGTACGCGAGCGCGCGGATGCGCTTCCAGCTCTTCAGCGGAGACACCGCTGTCACTGCGCCAGCGTGCTCCAGTCCTCGCTCCTTCTCGCTCGCCGAGTCTCCGAGTTGCTCTGCTTCTATGTCCTTGAGCAGTGGCTCGTTGTCGCCGCCGTCGTCGCTGCTGCTGTCTTGCGGGATCTCAGTCGGGTGCACTCTGGCTTGAGAACCATCGGGGACGACGGTGTCGCTCAGCCCTGTCATGACTACAAGCTTCGCGTGTGGCTGCTGCTGCTTTCGCTAGGACTGACGGCGGAAGCTGAAGAGAACTCGGAGAATGGCATGGAGAGAAGCAGCTTGCTCAGCTGGGCAGGGCACGAAAGGATCGGCCACACGACCAGAACTCGGAGTCGATGTGCTTCCAAATGCAAGGATCGGCCACACGAGCGGCAGCGCCGCTCTTCGATCAGAACTCGGAGTCTGTGCGCTTCCAAATGCAGGGATATTTTGGATAACGGAGAAGAGTACCTGATCAGCTTCTGAGCACGGCCACCAGCAACTTCCTGCAGCAAGAGTCCGCTTCATCGGGTGTTCGTGTTCAACTGAAATGTCCAGCACAAACAGCCACAGTCCGCCCGCGAGTTGAGTTGAGAAGCTAGAAGGAGGTACTGAGATGAGTTCAAAGCCTCGAGCCCTCTGTCCGTTTGTCGAAGTCCCCGTCGATGGCGCGTCGTATCGGATCACACTTTTCACGATTTCACAACGCAGTGTGAGTGAACTTTCGAGATTTCCAAATGCCAGCAGGAACTTGTGCTCTATAAAGTCAAGTGTCATTCATTCGGTTCTGCCGTTCTGTCCACTCGCTGCTTGTCGTATCGGGAGAACGCTTCGGCTTTGGGCATTGAGCGTCGCGCGTTCCAGTGTCCGACTCTCCGCATTGATGGAACACTAAGTGACGGAACTGTGCTGGCTGTAGCCATTTCAGCCCTCGATAGCCTCACGAACCCAACGGCTCGGTTTCAGGCGCACAGGGTTCCGTTGAAGGGTCTTCTTCTTCCATCGAAAGGTCATCGCCGCAGCATCTCCAGCAGCATCCAGTCTCCAACTCTTTCACAGAGTCGTTTTTGAGCGTTTTACCGAATTAGAACATACCTTGGGGTAAAAAAAGCACAAATAAATCAGAAGACCGACCGACCAAGATCCATAGCAGAATTATACAAATAAATATGTATTAGACGCAACGAATTAGACCAGCCAAAATAACGCATGGGTTTTACCTCTCACCGACTAGCCGTTGAGAGTTTCGTATCCGAAACCTCTGTCCAGACTGTCCCACTTTAGTATGGAAGTGCAGCCGTCGCTGTCGTCCGTGCAGCGAGCTATTCGGCGTCATGAGGTGCTTCCCCGAACCGAAGAGTTTGTCCGTTGCATCGACTTCCGAGGAGACCATATCGAGCGCCGTCTTGCCTTCGAAGATTTCCTCGGATTCCTGAACTCAGCGCAGTACGCCATCGACATATCGATGCACGCGTTCATCTGTCAGGAGGTAAGTCTCAGTTTTTCATAGTTTTGTGATAATGTTGTGAGCTAACCTAACAATTTATTCATATTTTAGACTGCAAATCGACTGATTGCTGCAGAATGAGAGCGCAATGCACTAGTTCGTATTGTTGCTGACCGCAATGCGAGCGGACAATCAGCCGTATTTCACCAGATCCTGTCGTCCACGGTATGAACTCTCTGGTGGCTGTGAATTTTGGTTCCATTTCACCCGTAAATGATGTGGGTTTTTATGTTTTTTAGCGACACAGAGATACGGGTCAAACCAACAATGTCTTTGATGCACAACAAACTAGGGATCATCGACAACTCGACTGTACTGATCGGTTCCTACAACTACAGTGCAGTCAGTAAGTTGTGTCGAGTTTGCCACCTCTTTTGTTGTTTGACGTTTCTTCTGTTTCATGTCATGCAGAATTTCACAACAAGGTGTTCTTGCGGAAGTGACGCAAGTACGGTGCAAGAGGCCGTGCACTTGCTCGCGCCACGGCTGTGCTCGTTCGCCCGCCTCCAACACAACTATCAGTTGCACGTGCCTACGTGGTGCTCCGTGATCCTATGTCGAGTTCGGCCGTACTTCGACGAGCCAGGGTATTGTTGTCTGAATCGCCGCACCCGACTCGTGCCATGATCGCTGCTGCTACCGCGATTTTGGTACGTCGACCCGGTGATAGTCATTGGCGCTTTGCATCGTGATTCTCATCGAGTGTGTTTGGAGTAAAATCAATCAACAAGATGAATCCGCGTTCCCTGATCGGTCGTCTCTTGAGAGTCTCATTCTGGAATTTGCTCCGTAAGGGTCACCGTCATCCAGGTCTGCGTCTTCCTCCTTCCTCGAAGCCGATGTGGAGCGCCGCGCAATTCCTCGATGGAGTCCTCAGCCCCTCTTCGCCGTCCTCTCTGCTGCTGCTCCTGTGCGCGCTCGTCGCTGGGTGGTATCTCTGCGCGCCGTCCAAGCAGATCCGAGCGCTCGCGTCGATGCCTCGACCGACATCCACGCTCCCGCTCCTCGGTAACACGCTCGACCTCATGTTCAAGCAGCGCGCTCGGTTCCACGACTGGATCGCCGAGGAGTGTGTGAAGCAGAACGGCAAGCCGTGGCTCCTGACCGCGATTGGTCGACCGCCATCCATCGTGCTGAGCAACGCCGCCGTGTTCGAGGACGTGTTGCAGAAGCAGTTCGGGATCTTCGAGAAAGGTCCCGCGGGCCGCATGATCGCCAAGGACATGTTCGGCGAAGGCATCTTCGGCTCGGACGGCGTCAACTGGCTGCACCAGCGCAAGACGGCGAGCCACTTGTTCTCGTTGCAGATGATGCGCGACATCATGGAGAGCGTCATCCTCGAGGAGACGGCGGTGCTCTGCGACCTTCTCGACGACGCCTGCTCTCTCTCGCCCACCTCCACGGAACCGCTCGAGTTCAAGGAGCTCATGGACCACCTCTCGACCGAGATCTTCGTGCGCATCGGCTTCGGCATCGAGCTCGACTGCCTCAAGAACAAGCAGATGAGCGCGTTCTTCGAGGCGTTCTCGCGCTGTCCGATGGCGCTCAACCACCGCATCCACCAGCCCATGTGGCTCTGGCGCCTTAAGCGCTTCCTCAACATCGGTCTCGAGAAGCAGTTCAAGACGGACATCAAGCTCGTGAACGACAGGATCTACGAGATGATCTCCAAGTCCGTGGCGAACAAGGCGGCGAACGACGGCGCGAACTCGGCTCCGAAGAAAGACTTGATCTCGCTCTTCGTCGCGAAAGAAGGCTGCGAGTACAAAGACAGCGACGGCAAGAACGTGCGCATCGAGACGACGCCGCAGCTGATCCGCGACGTCGCGTTCAACTTCATCGCCGCGGGGCGAGGCACGACGGCGCACAGCTTCTCGTGGTTCATCGTGATGATGAACCGATACCCGGAGGTGCAGCAGAAAGTGCGCGAGGAGCTCCAAGCCCAGCTCCCGGAGCTCTGCAGCGGCGCGAAGAAAGCTCCGAGCATGGAAGACGTGCAGAAGCTCGTGTACCTCGAAGCCGCGCTCAAGGAGAGCTTGCGTCTGAACCCGCCCGCCCCATCGAACGGCCGCACTGCGAACCAGGATACGACCCTAAGCGACGGCACATTCCTCAAGGCTGGCACGCGTGTGCTTCTGCCGACGTACACGATGTCGCGCATGACGTGGATGTGGGGCGACGACGCCTGCGAGTTCAAGCCCGAGCGCTGGATCGATCCTGCGACGGGCAAGCTCCTGGTCGTCTCACCGTTCAAGTTCATGGTCTTCCACGCCGGTCCGCGCCTCTGTCTTGGCATCAAGTTTGCGATGATGGAGCTCAAGATCGTGCTCGCGACGATGATCAGCAGGTACGACATCACGACGCTGCGCGACCCGTTCGAGATCTCGTACGAGACCTCCATCTCGCTGCCGATCAAAGGCAGCATGCACGTGACCGTGAAGCACGCTGCCGGCACTGCGAAAGCCTCCCAGACCCCCGAGGCTGGCGTTGGCGGCGCGTGAGGCGCCTTGCTTCTGCTGAAGCACCGTCGTGTCTTTGTATCTGATCTTGTATTCGCAACGCATGCGTCATGCCATCTCCATTTCTGCATGTGATGAGTGAGCTAATTTCATAGGAAGACATCCATCCATCAATGAACGAATCCGTTGTTACCGAAGTGAGAAATGGCGCTGCTTTTGTGATGGCGGAGTTGCGTTCTCGAGCTAGCGAGTCTTGGCATCGGCGATCACCACATGAAGCGAGCGACGGTGCCGTCCACCCACGTGTAGGGCTTGGCGAGGAAGATGTAGATCGTAATCACGTTCACGAGCGCGTACGCGAGTGTAGTCGTCCACAGCTGGAGCGCAGGTTGCTGCATGAAAAGAGATATGCATGGAGAGAGTGTTTGGGTGAGAGAAGTCGAGACTCGATGGGAGACTGAGGGTGATACCCTCGCCAGGACAGCTGACCTACCGCTCCAGTGTTCAGGTGGAAAAGAATGAAAGGGATGAGGAAGTATCGAGGTCTGAACAGCGCACATACGCAAACGCGTCAGGTTAGGTTAGCTACAACGCAAGTGCCTCACACAGCACAAAGGAAGAAGCAAGTTACGACGCGTACTCAACGAGCGGTGACGGCACGAGAACCAGTGACACTGCAATCGCGTACACGAGCGCCCACAGCGGCGTTCGGTTCCGTTCTACTCCACACACAGGATTTGCACATGTGAACTCACATCCGCCGCAACGCCAGGGAGAACCAAAGACATCAGACAACACGATAGCACGTACGCAACTCCGTCCAGCAGCGCCAGCCGAAGAACAGGTAGAGCGACGCCGGGAGGAACTTGGCGAGCGCGTGCTTGAGGAAGAACTTGCGCCAGACGTAGAACGTGTAGTGGCGGTTGTCCGCGCGCATGAACTTGTGCACGGGGCTGAAGAGTGCGATGGTGAGCAGCACCAGCGCGACCACGCTCGCCACGAAGAGCAGTCCTTCCGGATCTTTTGCGTTGCGGCGCACTGCGTCCGCAAACTTCCGCACGCTCGACGGCGCAACGAGACTCACGCCAAAGCCCGACGCCGCGACGACGACAAAGTACAGAAGCTGCGCGCCGTGGAAACTGGCTTCGTGGTTGGACTTGTCACCCACGACGATCCCGCCGTTCTTGAGCAGAAACGCGACAAACGCCAGCGCGATGACGACGAACGGCCACACGAGCTGCACGAGCGACACGAGGTTCGTGAACACGACCACAACGAAGTTGATCAGCACGCGGCGAGCACTGTTGCGAACGTTGTGAGGTACCAACCACACAGCAAACGCGTCGTCAGCCACGAGGACGAGATAGTCAAGGGAGGAAAGTGACGAGCACACTGCACCTGTTGCGGATCACGATGGAGTTGCCCAGTCGCGCGTCCTGTTTCGTGGTTCTAGCCACAGCAAGTTTGACAACAGCGCCTGTCAGCCATTCGGACAGCAGCAAGGCAACAGGGCTGAACCTCTGCGTGACGATCGCGGAGATGTGCGCGTACCCGTAGATGTAGTTTCGGTGCGAGAGCTCGACGCACTTGACAACAATCGTCCCGGCGACGAACGCTACCCAGATGATGTTGGTTTGGCGGCACAGCACGGCCGCAGCACCGCTCTGTTCAGCAACAGCGTAGTCACCATAACATGTCGGTATTGAAGGACATCAGCAAATCGCCACAGACACTTACGCGCACATACCAGAGCGCTGAGCACGTAGGAGCCGCGCAGCGAGGGGTACGCCAGCAGATCCACTTTCTCCGCAAAGTAGACCATGAGCAGCACGAAGAACGTCGCGGCGCTGTCCGTGTAGAAGAGGAACGCGAAGAAGAAGTGGACGGGGAACGCCACGACCATGAGCGCGTGCGCAGTGCTGTTCGGGTCGCGTGGCTACTCGCACGGGTAGCACACACGCACTCACAGTGTCAGTCAGCATGCACAGCCCCAGCTTCTGTGCTACAGCAGCAGGGACGTGGAGACCCACCACAGCGAGCGCTCGGAGTTTGAGGATCAGGAACGCGCTGCCCACGGCAAACACTACGTTGACGCTGCGCAGCACCGCCGGCGAGCAGAACGCCGCGCCGAGCAGCGCTGCGCCGTGCGCGTAGAGCGTCGCGAAGATGTAGAGGCCCGGGAAGGTCGTGATCTTGGGGTCCCATGCACCTACCAGGATGCGATGCGTTGAGCCAAACACATACAGCGCGCCATCTGCAAAAGCAAGCAGGACGCACCGAAATCGCCGTCGCAGTACTTCTGCGTCTGCGGGACGTGGAAGATCTCGTCCTAGCCGCCAGGTACGTATCGTCAGCTCGAGACCCATACAAACGCCTCAAGAGATGTTGTCACGAGGATCAAAACGAGAAGCGAACGCACCATGTACGGCTCCGGCGCAAAGCGATTGACCTGCACCAGCACTGCCGCGTACACGACACCGAGCACCAGCACCACCGCTGCGTGCTTGGGTCCTCCTCCTCTGTCGCCAGCGACGGCCGCGGCCGCCGCCTGCGCGTGGAAGGCAGCGTCGGAGCCGGAGCTCTCGTGCCTCGTCATCGTCATCGTCAATGCAGCACTCTCCCAAGCAATAATGTCCGTTTTAATCCTTATTGTGGTATGTATGTGCAAAATACCAGAAAAGAACCACTTATCAGCAGCAAAAAAGAAAGCCCAATTTGGCAACAATGCACAAACGAGGTCGTGGGGGATCTGAAATGCAGTTTGGCTCGGTAGCTGCTCCACGAAACGCATTCCCGCAGGTTACGTGGGACAGTAACCGAGCCAAAGTAGCCTTCAAAACTCTCACCACGCTATTTGAGCATTTTGTCCGCGGAATATCACGTTTGTCAGGTCTCCAGTCCAAATTCATTTCATTATCAACAGAATAAAGAAGAAGCGAAAGAGCGGCTTGCTACGAGCCCCGCAAGGCAGCAGCAGCAGCAGCAGCAGAAGATCGCCCACGAGGCGCCTCCCCCTCCTCCTCTCTGAATCTCCATCTCATGAGCACAGGCATCTCGTCGTCGTCCTCCTCCTCTGCGACGGCCGCCGCCGCGGACAGCGTCCCCGCGAAGGCGTCAACGCTCAAGTCGCCCGGCTCGGTCGCGTTTTCGTCGCAGCCCGTAGCGCCGGTCGTGGTCAACAGCCACGCGCGGCGCCAGACGAGCGACGCGGGACCTTCGTGGCCGCCCAAGAGCGCAACGGCTGCCGCTGCCACTGCTAGTGGGTCTACCGCCGCGTCCGCAGGGACCACGCCGCCACCACCGACTGATGGCGACAACAACAACAGCAACAACAGCAGCAGCGCCAACCGTGCGATGCGCCACCCACAGCAGCAGCAGCAGCGCAGCAGCGTGAGCAGCGGCCCACCCCCGCGCACGGCAGCCCCGCCTTCCCCGTACAACAGCAGTGACGACGGGTCCGAGACGTCGGAAGACGAGCGCGTCAGCAACAAGACGAAGAGCGTCAGCGCTAGCGTCGGCAAAGACAGCAGCAGCAGCAGCAGCAGTGGCCAGCAGCAGCAGGCGCGCCAGAGCGGTGGCAGCGGCAGCAGCTCAGTGGCGTCCATGTCGCTCCCGTCGATCTCTGGCGCCGCGCTTCTCCAGTTACGTGGCGGTGGGGGCGGCGGTGGTAGCACGCAGTCGATGGAGCGCATGAACAGCATCCAGCCGGCGGAAAAGCACGGCGACGAGCAGTACGAGGGCAGCGCGGGCTCTGGCCGAAGCGCGAGTCGCCACTACCGTCGCAGCCGATCACGCAGCCGCGAGCGACCCGAGGCGAACAATACCGGACGCTGGGCTAGCAGCAGCAACAGTGTGAACGAGGAAGCCAGTGGCGGTACAGACAAGGACGTGGTGATGAGCAGCGGACGGCCAGAGGACCGCTCGAGCTTCTCCGGCTCGAGCGACGACCGCGAGCTGCGCATCATGTTCCACGGCCGCGAGATCTACGCGGACGACCTCATTGGGCTGCGCGTGGCCAAGACGTTTGTTGGCCACGGCCGGTTCCTCGGTCAGGTCGTCAAGTTCGACGAGCCCACGTCGCTGTATACGGTCGTGTACGCCGACGGCGACGCCGAGGAGCTCAACATCGACAACACGATCCAGATCCTGATCCAGGACGAGATCGAGCGCGCAGACCCGTCGCTGCCGCCTGTAGCCTCGGCGTACGCGAAAGAAGTGTATTCGTCGCGACCTGAGAGTCCCGAGATCACTGGCGCGAAGGGTCCGTCGGCTTCCAACCCGTACCAGCAGCAGCAGCAGCAGCGATCGTCCAGCCAAGTTTCTTCTTCAAGCGGAGCAAATCCAGGTCCCCCCGAAGTCATCCCGTCGTCGTCAACACTTCCGCCGCCGCCTCAAGCCGCTGTCGTTGCTGCACCGCGCGCGGCGCTGCAGATCAGCGAGCGCGAGGCAGCGTTCGTGGTCGGTCTCTTCGAGAACCACGCGCTGCCTGTGCTCGCGCGCGAAGGCTGGAAGATCCAGACGAGTCCCTCTGGCACCGAGCAGCGGTTCTACGCGCCGCCGGGCAACTTCCCAGGCGCCGGACGCGTGTTCACGTCGGCGCTCGCAGTCGTGGAGCTCATTGGGTCGGACAACGAGCTGTTGAGCGCCTGCTTCCCGCAGAACGTGCACTCTGCGATCCTGTCGCTCTTCCCCGAGTCTTCTCGTTTGCGCGAGAGCAGCCACGGCCAGCAGCAACACACGCGCAAGCGCGTGCCCGCCGCCCAAGTCGAGGCAGAGCCGTACGACATGAAGCGCCAGCGACCAGGACGGGAGGAGATGGGCGGCGACAGACCAGCGACGAGCCACATGCGTCCTGTGCCGTCGAGTCGCGGACCTCCCCCTCCACAGCCTCCGTCGCAGCGCCATAGCGAGCCGCGAGGCTACCATCACTCGGAGGATATCGTGATGGAGCGTGAGCGCGAGGGGTACGCATCTGATCGCGTGCCGCCAGTGTCCGCTGACCGATTCAGTGTCGGTTCGTCTTCGTCTCGTGATGGCGGCAGTCGCAGCGGAAGCGTGCGTCCTGGTGGGCACCCAGATTCGGTCGGCGAGTACCGACGAGCGCCGCCGCCGAGTGATGGTCGCGGAGCTCCGCCTCACCGTGGCGGCCCTCCTTCGCACGAAAGCGCTGGCCCACGCTGGCCGGGCAGCGGCGGTGGAGTGCGTTCGTCTTCTGCAGCCAGCGACCTAGTCGAGTATCGTCGCCACTACGCAGACTCACCAGAGTGGCGCGAGCGTGAGATGCATTCTCGAGGCGGTCCTCCGCATTACTCTTCTGGTCCGCCACCGTCGTCGTATCACGAAGAAGGACACTTTCGCAACCACTCGCGGACGGAGGACCCGTCCTACTACGCGGACCGTTCTCGCTCGGGGATGCGCGCCGCTCCAGTGGGCAGCGACGGGCCGCCTGGTTCGTACCGATATCAAGACGGATCCGGGTCGCCAGTGCGTCGCAGTTCAAGCGCAGAGCATTTTCATCGCCACGCCAGTGGAAGATCGGGCGGTGCGCCTTCTGCTGTCTCGGACAATCCGTCGTCGTCGCCATCGGGGTCACGCAGAGACTCGGGGCCGCCCGAGTACCGAAATGTGAGCGCTAGCGATGAGCGAATGACGCGCGGCGGTCCGACGCCACCAGGTCGAGGCGGAGATGGTGCGAGCATGGCGCCAACGCCGCCGCCGTCAGCAGGTGGCGCACCTGGTCGCGGTCCATCGTTCTCGATGGTAGACGTGGACAGGAACCCGGTTCCGCGAGCGAGCGTGCCGTCGTCGGCATCGAGTTTGATGGAGCACGCGCGCACTCTTTCGTCTGAGAGCGGACCGTCGTCCAAGTGGGAGAATCGCCGTCCGCCATCGGAGCACAGCGGGTACGACCAGCCGAACGAGCGCGGGCGATCTCCGCATATGAATGAGCAGCCAAGCCAATCGTACGGTGGCAGCAGTCAGCACCACCAGCACCAGCACCATCGCCACCAGCAGCAGTCGCACCATCACCGCCACCACCAGCAGATGCCGTCGAATGGAGGAGGAGAGAGTAGCAGCAGCAGCAGCTACATGGACGTGAACGGCTCTGGCGGTCGAGGTGCGCCGTCTGCAGACTCGACGCAGGAGCAGCAGCAGCGCAGCACGGTGAGTCCCGGTAGCAGCGGTGGCGCGGCTGCGCCAGGGAGCAAGCGGGCGGGCAGCGTGCAGTAAATGCAAGAGAAGAACGGGAGAAAGACAACGCCGCGACGAGAGTCCTAAATATGGGAGTGATGAACCGAGAAATGACGTTCGGCAAAGTGGCGCAATTGAAAGCAATAGCGCCAGCACGACAGCTTCACTGGCAAGCAAAGGCGACGAAGCCGCGAGACGGGAACCAGCAGCGACGAAGATCCTGGGAACCCCAGTGCTCGCCGTGAACTCGCGAGCGAAGCTCTGACCGTCTGTTAATGTACCTAGCTCTATATACCAACTTGTATTTCACTAACAACCTCATCCATCCTCTTTCTCCTCGAGAGCGCAGTCTGGCAACGATTTCATGCCGTTTGGAGTTCTGCTGCGACTACAGCCGTTGCTGCTGCTGTTGCTGCTGCTGTTGACCCCCTTCATGGACATGGAAGAACTCGAGGTTGCGCTGCTTTTCTTCGCGCACCCCCGCGTGCTTTGCGCTCTCCAGCGCAGCGAGCAGCGCAGGCGCGTGGGCGAACTTCCACGCGCTGAGCTTCTGGACGAGCGCGTGCAGCTGGCGCGTGAAGCCTGTGTCGCCAAAGTCGCGCTTGTACTGTTTGCGGATCGCCGTGAGCTGGAAACCCACGCGCGAGTGGATCTGCGTCAAGTGCGGCTTGGAGGCTGCTGCGGAGTCGTCTGCGAGGCTCTGCTGCTGTTGCTGCTGTTGCTGAAGACTTGAGATCATCGCCTCGGTTTTCTCGAGCGCCATAAGCCATGGGGGCTTCACGTGCGCTTCATCCAAGCTCCTCACGTCCACGTGCTTGTGCGTGAGCACGCGCGCTCGGTAGTGCGCCACGCGGACGTACCTCTCGAGCTCGTCCAAATCCAAGTCTGCGAAACCGGGGGGTCGCCCCGTGGCGTCCAGGAACGACGCGGCTGCTGTTGGCGACGAGGGCAACGAGTACACGTCCAGCAGCGTGCCGAGTCTCCTCGAAGCGTCATCAATCTTGCTGTCTTCTTCATCGCCAAGAGTATCGTCTCTCAGTGGCGATGGTGGCATCTTCGAAGGAGAAAGCCCAGGAAGCTCGTCGACTAGGTTCTGCGTTCGCAGATTCCTGTCACAACAACAGCAGAATGACAGAGAGAACACCGACGTGAGAGCTCGACAATGTGAGCAGGTGGCAGTCAGCGGTCTCCACGAACCTGACGGCGCTCAGCTTGCGCTTCGTGGGTGAGTTCTCGTAGAGAGCTGCATCGCCTGGCTGCTGTCTCGAGTGAGGCTCGCCTCGCCGCATTGCGCTCGAAATGTGTCGCTGAGAGCTCGGGCTGGACAGCGAGAGCTGTGCCTCGTTCGTCCTCGGGACGACTCCAGCTGCGTCCCGCTGCTGGTTCGTCTGCTGCTTCTCGTGTTGTGGATCTGCTTCTCCATCAGCACTCTGGACGGGAAGCGCCGCTCGTTGCCTCTCACTTGCATGAGCATCGGTGGGGACATGCGACGCCAGTGCTCTCTTCGACGAGCTGCGCTGGTGCTGAGTCGCTGTGGACGCGGCTTTCACTGACTTTGGTGGCGACGACGAGGGTTCGCGGGACGACGACGGCGACTTTGTCGGCGCTCTTCGCGATCGAGACGTCTCAAGAGCTATCGCGGCCGTCTGAGCGAGCGGCTTCTTCTTTCTCGTTGCCTTAGACTTTTGCTGTTTTGTGCTCTGGCTCTCGTCTGCTGCGAGCAACGCTTGTTGCCTCCGCTGCTCCTCGATCAACTGCTGCTGCCTCCGGTCTCGACGCGCTCGCCACCGAAGCGCGATCACGCGAGCAGGGACGTCGTCCCACGCAAACACGGCGTTGTAGATCGCTCGAAAGTGCACAAGGTACACGTTGCGCAGGTGGTAGAAGTCTGCGTCGGCGTAACGATGCTTGTAGATGCACTTCTGAGGCTCTTCACGGCGATGAGACGCGAGTTGCGCGAGCTCCCATGCGAGCTGCTGCCTCTCCAACCTGTAGTTCGCCTCGAGGTCCAGCACTTGGAGCGCCGAGTGCAGATACCTGAACAGGAACGCGTAGCTCACGGCGCTGCGATGCTGATGCTTCTCGAAGAGCTTTCGGTAGGCATCGAGCGCAAACACAAAATCTTGTTGCACAAAGCTTCGGCTCGCAAGGTCCTCCGTCGCGCTTGCATGAGCGATCTTGCTCCACCAGCGAGCAGCGAGTGCTGGCGCGCCTTTGAGCTCGTGGAGTCGAGCCTGGGCGAGCAGCAGCAGAGAGAGCACAGAGTTCGTCAGTTACGACGTTGTGGAGGCATGTGAAGATGGTTGCAGGCTGACGTACGATGATCACGAGTCCGTCGCTGAGAGTGTATGGCGCTGGCATGTACTGGTAGACGCCGTAGATGCACTCGAGAGCTGCGTCAAAGTGCTTCGTGAGCTGGAACAGCTGAGCGAGTAGCAGCACGCACTGCGAGTAGGCAGCTGAGGGCGGCTCTGCGACTTCGACAGCGCTCTGGAGAGCGACGAGCGCTTTGGAGATGTCCCCGCTGGCGATGCAGTGCCTCGCGAAGCTCGCGGCACTGTCTGCGATGCGGATCACCTGCGTGTCGCTGTCATAGCCATCGTCGTCTCCATCTTCGTCCTCGTCGCTGTCTCCACCATCGTCATGACCATCTCTGGTGCCACCACCGTTCTCTGCAACATCGCCATCGCTGTCGCTCTCTTCGGGCTTGGCTCTCGAGCTCCGACTCACATCGCTGCCCTCGACGGTTGCGCTGCCGCTGTCTCCCGAATCCATTTGTGAGCAGCTCGCTCGTCTCTCAAGCTATTCGAAGTCGCCTGAGGACGAGCGAAACGGTTCAAGGCGTCGTGCATGTGCTTGGAGGAAGCAGTTCACACGAGAGCTCGTGCCTTGTGCAACCTGCTCGCCTGGAGCACGTCACCGGCACGTTGAGCGATGACACGCTCACTGCAATGAAGCAGGACGAAAACCTCAAAGCTGATACATTACGCAAGCATTCCTCTCCACTCTATCTCGTGGCACGCAATCTTGGAGGTCGGCTGCTGCAGCAGCGAACCGACCCACTTCTCGTCTATCCGAGGAGACGAGCGTCCGCGCCTCGTCTTCTATTGTTTCCGCACGAGCTTGCTCGCGAGGTTCTTCTCGAGCTGGCCGTAGAGCAGCGAGAGCGAGCGCTTCTTGGTCGCGTCCTTCAGGTCGCTCGTCAAGTCCGCATCCTCATCGTCCTCGCCCTTGGTGGCGTCGCTTGCGTCGTGTGCGCGCTTCGGTTTCTGGCTCTTCTGCTGCGTCGCTGTGCTGCTGTGGCTGCCACTGGCTGTGCTAGTGCTGGAGCGCAGCGTGGTCGTAGCGCTGAGCTTGCCGGACTTCTCGGCGTCCAGCGTGTCCTTGAGCTGCTCGAGCGCCTTGGTGTAGCGCGGGATGAGCGTCTTCATGTGCTCCTTCTCGAGCGGGAACGGCTTGAGCTTGTTGTTCTCGGCCTTCTTAAGCATGCGCGTGAGCCCCTTCATCTGTCCGGTCTTCACGAGCGTCACACTGCGACCCGCGCGTCCAGCACGCGCCGTGCGACCCACGCGGTGGATGTACGTCTTGATGAACGTCGGCACGTCGTAGTTGATCACGTTCGCGACGTTGTCGATGTCCATGCCACGCGCCATGGCGTCGGAGCACACGACGGTCTCGATCTTGTTCGCCTTGCACTCGGCCACGAGTGCCGTGCGCTGCTTCTGCGTCAAGCTGCTCGAGTACTCGCGGATACGCTCCGGGTGGTCCGAGTGCAGCTGCAGCAAGCGCGCGAGGCGGTGCGTGGAGTTCACGGATGCAGTGAAGACAATCGTGAGCGTGTCCTTGTACGCGCTCAGGATCTCCAGCAACACGAGCGGCTTGGAGCCTGAGTCGCACTCAATCACGTACTCATCCAGGTTCGTCGGCGTCGAGTAGAGCTTCGATGACGCCGCGTGGTCGTCGTCGCCATCGTTCTCATTGTCACTGGTCGCGTCGTCGCCCTCCTGCGCGTTGTCGGCCAGCACGTCGTCGACGCGGCCGATCTTCGTGAGCTCCGCGTTGCTCATGCCGATGGATGCCAGCTTGCGCGGGTTGCGCGTCAGTGTCGCGGACAGCAGCACGCGCGTGAGCGGCGTGCGGATGCGGCGCCGGTTGATCGAGTCCTGGCGCCGGCTCGTCATCGGCGCAGCGGCGGGTTTGCGACCGCTGCCGTCAACGGTGTCCGCTGCGCCAGTCGCCGTCGCCGCCGCAGCAGAAGCCTCTTGGCCGTTGAAGATGCTGGCGTAGATCTTGGGAATCCAGTCCTGGTACGACTGGTTCAGCAGGCGGTCCGCCTCGTCCACCACCAGGATCTGCAGGTGCTGCAGCGTGAAGCCCGGGGTCTGCTCCAGGTGGTCCACGAGTCGCCCCGGCGTGGCCACGAGGATGTCCACGAGGCTGTGGCCGCCGTCCTGCTCGCTCGCGCTGTTGCCGAAGAGCGCGCGGTCCTGGTCGATGTGCCCCACGAGCGCCGCCTGCTCGGCCGCGAAGTTCGACTGCCCGATCGCCAGCCCGCACTTGAGCGGCGTGTTGGCGCAGAACGTGGTCACGATCTGGTGCACCTGGATCGCCAGGTCGCGACTCGGCAGCACGATGAGCGCGCGCACGCGGCAGACGACGCGCGGCAGCAGGCGCTGCACGATCGGCACGATGTAGACGAGCGTCTTGCCGCTGCCCGTCGGCGCGCTGATGCAGATGTCCGTCACGCGGTCGCTCGACTTGTCGAGGATCTTGGGGATCGCCACCGCCTGCACGGGGAAGAACGCGTGGATGCGCATGGCGGTGAGTGTCGCGCAGACCTCAGGCGCGAGGCGCCACTGCGCCGCGAGCTTCTCGAGCCCGTACTTGTCCGCGAAGCGCTTGCTCTCCACAGCCTGCTGCAGCTGCTGCTGGAGCTGCTCGTCCACGGCGCCGCCGTGCGCGTAGCCAGTCGGCGCAGCGCTCGTCGTGCTGGAGCTGCTCGTCATGCTGGTTTTTGATGGTTGGGTGACGGTTGGAGCGCGGCGATAAATGTGGTCAATTTAGCGTTTATGTGTCCACTTTTGCGGCATATACAATGTTGGGAGATGCTGACTGTACGGTCGGAGCGCACTGTGGCGGACGCTTCTGCTGCGACGCTCCACTTCCAAGCGCAACCTGTATAAAATGGGCGATGTGGTACTGTACATCACAGCACCATCTCAAGCATGCAGCGCACTATTCGGGCTCCGCTCGCGCCTCGCGACTGCCAATGGTTTTCTTTGACACGCATCGAGGACGTTTGACGAGTGGAGCCAATTCGAAACGACACCGCGCTGCGCAGCTCCTTCTCCTGCTGCTCCTGCTGCTTCCTCTCCTCTGTGTCGACGACAACCAGGCAGGCACCAGCACTAGCACTACACGCACGCACGCAAGCCAGCAGCAGCAGGCAGCACTCAAAGGCAAGCATGGGCGGGCACCACCATCGATCGGGGCCGCTGAAGCAGAAGAACAAGAAGCACAAGACCGGTCGCCATGAGTCCAAGACGGCGCTCACGAAGAAGCTCGGCGGCAAGATTGAGCGCGTGGGCACGATGAAGGCGAGCAGCAACTCGAACAACGCCGTGGCGGCCAACCAGAAGGCCATGCGCATGCAGCGCCAGAAGCAACTGCGCCAGAACAAGCGCGAGGATCTGCTGCTGCAGAAGCGCTTCGGGCTCGGCAGCAGCCTCGGCGCACCGAAGCTCGTCGCGCTCATCGCGCTCAGCGAGCTCGCAAACCTCGCCGAGGTCAAGCAGTCGATCTTCGAAGGCGTCTCGACCATCGAAGAGCCGTTCCAGGTGTGTGTGTGTTGTCAGCCTCTCCACTCTGCGAGCTGTCCTATCGCTGAGCTGTTCTAGAACTCACCTTGCATTCTCTCTCATGCCTATTTCCCACAGAACGGTCTGCGCAACTGTACGGTCGGCGTCTTCGCGCAGCACAAGCAGAAGGTGTGCGTCGTCGAGTGCGGCAACGACTTGCTCGTGGCGATGGACGCCGCCAAGGTCGCGGACATCATCGTGTTCGTGCTGCCGCTGCACGGCGGCGCCGAGGGCGGTGTGAACGCCATGGGCGACCGCATCGTGTCGGCGATCCGCGCGCAGGGCATCCCGTCGACCGTGGGCGTGATCCAGGGTCTCGAGGGCCACACGCCAAAGCTGCAGAACGACCTGAAGAAGTACGGACAGCGCTACTTCCAGACCGAGTTCGGTGACGCCGTCAAGGTCGCGCAGGCAAACGTCAACGCGCAGCTCTCGCGCGCGATCATGACTATGACGGCAAAGACGATCCACTGGCGCGAAGCGCGGTCGTACCTGCTCGCGACGGCGGCTGCGATCGTCCCGAACGGACCGAACGAAGAGAAGGGGACGCTCCAGGTGAGCGGCTACATCCGCGGCAAGCCGCTGTCGGTAAACCAGCTAATCCACATCACGGACGTCGGCACGTTCCAGATGAGCCACATCGCGATGACGCCAGTGAAACAGGTGAATGCCTCAGGGAAGATGGAGGTTGAGGATGCCGCCGCCGCCGCGCAGCTCGGACAGGAGCTGCACGTGCTCGCGACTGCGAGTCCGGAGCTCCAGGAGGATCTGCGCTATGAGGCGGAGTACGACCCGTTCGCTGCTGAGCAGACGTGGCCGACGGAGGAAGAGCTCGAAGACGCCGAGCGCGACGCGAAGAAGAGCGCGAAGGACGGCAAGGGCATGTCGAACTACCAGGCGGCGTGGATCGACGGCGACGAAGACGAAGACACGATGGAGGAGGAGATTGAGCAGGACGAGGACGACGAAGAGGTAGACCAGGACTTCTGCAAGACTGGCGACGAGAGCGTGGAAGACGACGAGGAGGACGACATCTCGATGGACGAGGACGAGGACGCACAGCGCGAGCGCCACTACGAGGAGCTCAAAGACAAGCGCAAGCAGGAGCGCGAGAACATGACGTTCCCCGACGAGATCGACGTGCCGACGGACTCGTCTGCGCGCATCCGCTTCGCGCGCTACCGTGGGCTCAAGTCGCTGCGCACGAGCGCGTGGGACCCGAAGGAGTCACTTCCGCGCGAGTACTCGCGTCTGTTCCAGTTCCAGGACTTTGGTCACGTGCAGCGCCTGGCGCTCGAGCGCGGCAAGGTCGCCGAGAAAGCCATGAAGGCCGAGCTGCGCCGCAAGACGAGCATCGCGCGCTCGCGCTCGTCGTCGATCGCCAGCGCCATGGAGGACGTCGACAGCATCGGCGGAGGAGACATGCAGCAGCCGCTGCCGCTGGCCATGTCTGCCGAGTTCGGCAGCAACGGCTACGTGCCGTCGGGCGTCTACGTGACGATCTTTATCAAGGACGTGCCGCTGGCGGCGTACGCGGCGCGCGTGCAGGCGGGTCCGCTGGTCATGGGTGCGCTGCTGAAGCACGAGAACCGCCTGTCGGTGCTCAACTTCTCCATCCAGCGCGCGAGCACGTTCACGGACCCGCTCAAGTCCAAGGAGGAGCTCGTGTTCCACAGCGGCTTCCGTCGCTTCGCGGCCAAGCCCGTGTACTCGGACCAGAGCCTCAAGAGCGACCAACACCTGTTCCACCGCTTTCTGCCGCAGAGCGGCTGGGCGGTGGCCTCGGTGTACGGACCCGTGACGTTCCAGCCGGCGTCCGTGCTCGTATTCCGCGAGAACTCGCTCGTGCCGCACGAGCTTGTGGCGTCGGGCACGCTCATGAACGTCAACCCGGACCGCATCGTGCTCAAGCGCGTGGTGATCACGGGCACGCCGGTGAAGGTGAAGAAGCGCAAGGCCGTGGTGCGCTACATGTTCCACTCGCCTGAGGACATCCGCTGGTTCAAGCCCGTGGAGCTCGCGACCAAGCACGGCATGACGGGCCACATCAAGGAGTCGCTCGGCACGCACGGCGACTTCAAGGCTGTCTTCAACAAGCCCATCAAGCAGCACGACACCGTCTGCTTGTACTTATATAAGCGTGTCTACCCGAAGTTCGTCAATTGAGCCGCGCGGATCGACTGACAAGTAGACTTTGGCAGGACTGACGAACCCTCACGATGCATGTACCTAAAGAGAAAAAGCACGAGTTCCATCGCAACGATTGCTGCGTCGCCGCCATTCGCGTTCGCAGGAGATCAGAATCTGGACACCGGTGACACCAAAAATGCGTTCATTTGAAGAGCTTCTTGCGCTCTGCATCGCTTGCTAATCATTCACCCTACTGCGAGCGAGACTGGTCCAGCCAGCCGACGCTTGCTACTCTCCTCGCTGCCGCTTGATCTCGGGACCGGACTCGGCGCTGGCGCTCTCTCCTTCGAGCGCACGTCGTCGATCGCCGCCTGCCCACGCGAGAAAGTTCACGACCGCAAACGACGCGAGGCGGCTGTCCAGTCCAAAATACTCCAGCAGGCTCTGCAGCAGGCTCTGCAGCCGCTCGTCGTCGCCGCCGACGTACGTGCGCATGTGGCGCACAAACTGTCTCGACATGGTGCCGAGGAAGTCAAAGCTGCTGGTGCCGAACGCCGCAGTGCGGCTCGCTGACGTCGCGCGCAGGAAGTAGTCCACGAGGTCAGGCACAAACGGCTCGATCGGGCGAATGAGCTGGTCCACGAAGCTCGACTGGCGAGACGCGTCGATCTGCGACAGGATCGCGACCGGGATGCCCTGCGACCGCAGCTGCTGGCGCAGCTCCGTCACAAGCGAGTGGGACCACGTGCGGATCGTCGCGCGCGAGACCGGAGGCACGTCAACGCCGCTCACGAGCGCAAAGCCAGTCTGCGCCATCACTTGGTGGATCGTCACCGGGTCTCCGCCCAGCACGCCGAACAGCGTGGACGCTGAAATCTCGCTCACGAGGCGATTCAGCAGCTCGGCAAAGTTCCACGTGTTCGTGTTCGTGTTCAGATCGGCGAACGAGATCGGGAACACCACAGACGCCAGTGGTCCGCCGAGATTCGCGAGCGAGATCTGAGGACCGTCACCAAACGCTGGATGGCGTGCGCCGCTCGGTTCTTGCGCTGCCGAAACTGGAGCTGGAGCTGCTGGAGCTGGAGCTGGTGCCGGCTCGGAAGCAGTGGCGGACGACCCCGTAAGTCCAGCAGTCACGCCGCGGATCGACTCGTTCATGCGCTCCAAGAGCGAGAACAGCGCGTTCCCACCGGTTCGCCCGCTCTCACCAGAGCCGCGAGTGCCGTCTAAGCGCGAACTCGAGTGGCGTCGACGGTGGCTCGAGGATCTTCGCTCGCTGGACGAGCGTCGCAGGTTGCTGGTGCTGTCGCCAGTAGCAGTAGCCGAAGCTTGGCTAGACGCTCCAGCATCGACCACGACACTGGTACCACCACCAGCAGTCGACGACGACAGATTCACAGACTCGCCTTCGCTCAGCCGTATGTTTCCGCCAGTGAACCCAGGGTTGTGTCGGATGAACAGATAGCGCGCGATCCGCGCCAAGATGTCGGTCGACTCGCCAACGCTCTGCAGCGTGTCGATCGCGCGGACGATCGCAGACACCGAGACTGGCGCCGCGTTCGCGTGGCTCGACGGGTTTGTCGATCGCTGCTGCAGATCTCGGAGCGCGACGGGCAGCAGATGCAGACGCGTGCGGAAGTGGTCGAGCAGGATCTCCAGCTGCGTCAGCTGCGACTGCAGGAACGCAGCGTCCACGTCATTGCTCGCGTTCAGCTGCAGTTCATCCAAGCCAGTGAAATCGTAGTCTGCAGCGTACAAACAGCGCACAACCAAGCCACACGCCAGTCCGTCAGTTATCGGCTCATCGCACACTCACAAACTCGTACTCTGAAGACGCACCCGAGTTCTCGACATTCAGGCGAACGCTCTCCAGCACATTCACGGAGCGCGAGCGCAGGTTCGCAAGTCCAGATGTCATGCTGCTGCTGATGCCGGACGACGCGTCTCTGGCGCGCGACGTCGCGCGGAGCGATCTCAGCGACGGCTCGGCGCGAGGCCGACGCGAGCGAGCACCTGGCGCAGCAGCAGCTGCTGCGGAAGCTGCCGGACCGGTCGTGAAATGCGCGTACGACGCTCGTCGTGGGCCTTCGCTCCCGCCCTGGGCTGGCTCGGCCTCGCTGATCACAATGTGCCCCGGCACCATCGAGCCGTGCACTGCCGAGGTCATGATGTTGGCGATCATGGAGCTCAGGAACGGCATGCTCACGCCCGAGCCCTCGGGGAGCGAGATCGTGGCGCCCATGAGCACGTGGTTCGGCGCACTCGACGCGCCGCCAATTGTCGGGTCCGGCTCGTCGTTGTTGCGCGCTGGAGCGCCGGCGCGTGCGTCATTGCCGTTCCCGCCGTTGCTGTTTCTATTGTTGCTGCTGGCGCCAGTCGTGCTAGTATCGCCACTGCTCGCGTCTTGGCCGGCCGACACGGCGTTCTCCGCGCGCGCGACCAGGTGTAGCGTGTGGCCGTCTTCGAGCGCGTACGCGGCAATGCTCTGGTCGTTCTTGAGCACCTTGCCGCGGAAAATGAGCCGCTGACGCGCAAACACCACGCCGGTCTCCGCGGCGACGAGCTCCTTCAGCTGCAGCACGGACGCGTCGCTGCCGATCACGATCGGGAACGTCGTGTGGTCGAGCGTGCGCACTTTGAGTGAGATCTGCTTCGCGTCCTCTGCCTCGGTGGCTGGCGCTGAGGGAGACGATGCGACTGGACCAGCCTCCGCCGTCGAGGGCTCTTGCGCCGCCGCCGCGCTGCTCTGCTGCACGTCGGCGAAGTGGTTCGATGGAGGCGCCATGCTCTTCTCGTCTACCCGTTTCCGGTGTTGGTACCCTTTGCTAGATGCTGTCTGCTGCAGACGCACAGTTCGTTCACAGAAAATGAGCGACCGTCAGTCCATCGCGCTCGCTCTGCATGACGTCCGAGCCGAAGCCACGGGACTCTGCGCATGTACGAGACGGTGTACTAGTGATGCAGGAGTCGACGTGCGCACCTGCCGTCGCCACGTGCACAGCGAGAGAGGAGAGAGAGGAGAGGGTCGCTGGAGTCGTCGTCGCCGTCGGCTTCTTCCGCTTTCTCTCTCGTTTCGTGATGACAAGTCAAAAGTCCAAAAGTCAAAAGTCCAAAAGTCAAAAGTCAAAAGTCCAAAAACGACTCACTTTCCAAGAATGTGAATTAGGATCGTGTTGTTTTAGGGCTGAACAGCTCTAGCACCGCAGCAGTTTTTGGCAGATTCCCCCTCTCTGTGGCCACTTGAGAAGAAGAAAGAAGAAGCCGCGACGAGCGCGCAAGCGCGGCGGAAGCGCTACCGCGAAGAAGACCTTGCAGAGGCGCTCGAAGAGTACGAGCGCGGCGGCGCAAAGGTCACGCAGCTGAGCAACAAGCTCGGCATCCCAGAGCGCACGCTGTGGCGAAAGATTGCGGAAAGGAAGGGAGACTGAGCTCCAAAGCGACCAGGGCCGGCATCTGCCCTCGGCATCGAAGCTGAGGAGGACATCTTCCAGTGGGCGCTCGTGATGCAGCGCGAGGGCTATCCTGTCGACAAAGTGTAATGGGCTAAGCCTAGTCCATTACATGGAGTGTGTTGTGGACCACATTGCATTGGGCTGAGCCTAGTCCATTACATGGATTGTAGTGTGGACCACATCAACTCCGGCGTGCAGCCAAGGAGAACGGATATCGGTCG